>PVIJ01003575.1:0-59694 GCA_004024925.1 Scalopus aquaticus
CCCAGATGTCCAAAAATAGATGATTGGATCCAGAAGATGTGGTACATATACACAATGGAGTACTATTCAGCATGGAAAGAAGATAAACACATGCAATTTGCCGCAACATGGATGGAATTAGAGGGAATCATACTCAGTGAAATAAGCCAGAAAGAAAAAGAAAAATATCGAATGGTTTCACTTATAACAGGACTATAGGCCGGGTGGGAGAGAGACACTCAGTGGTGGGGGAGGGGGGAGGGGAGGATAAGGGCACAAAATGGAAGAGAGGAGAATACAGACCATGGAGATGGATCACGGGTGAATTGGTGGTGGGCTGCCCAAGGGGAATACAAAATGTAAAAGACACAAATAACAATAAAAAAAAATGGAAAAAAAAAAAAAAAGAATGCTCTTCACTTCTTTCTTCTACCCCAAAAGCAGAAGTCGTATAGTGAGCATGTTAATTACCTGCTCGCCCTGTACCCTATTTCTTAGCGTAGCCACCCCTCCTCCATTCCACATGGCATGCTCATCGGGGTGCTCACCTACTGCCCATCACATGGTTACAAACATAACTCAGTGTAACCAAAGTACCCCATCACCAAGGCCAATGTGAATAATATAGGCCAATCAAAAAACATATCTAAGACTTTCTTACACTAGAACTAGAAGAGATGTCTCTTGCCCAAAGAAAATGCAGTTGGAGCTGGCAACAGGCAATAAACCCACACACAAAGGAAGGCAGACTCAGAAGAGAAGACATATCTGAGAGCACCATTTAATCCTTGGATCTAGTTGTATTTCAAGATAGAGTAACCGAATAAATTCTATCCCCTATCTTTTTATTTTACTTTGTTTTTTCCTACTACTTTAAAGTAGATTTCTCTCAGTTATAATAGCAAGAACACAAATTTAAAAAGCAGGAAACAATCATCTCTCAACTTAAATATGATATGCAGGTCAACTAAGCTATTGCTTATTTAATCAAAAGTGGCACTGTTCACAAATCAGGGTTATGACCCCTCTCTTCCTTCTGTCTAGGCTTACTAGTATTGCTCAATAGGAAAGAGGTTCTTTTACAGAAAGTGGGCTCTGATCACTGAAAATGTTAAAAAAGATCTTTGACCTTTAAGGTCCCGCCTAATTCAAGTATTCCACATTGCCCTTTTACATAGCCATCAACAATCAGAAGAAGCTCAGAATATAGACTCACCAACATTCTCCCTAATTTATGACACATGCATAGACATACGATGACACCAATTCTAAGTCTCAAGTCCCTATCCACAAACCAACTTTGTTCAGTTTCATGTACATGTAGTAAGAATGAAAAAAGAGGACCTCCCACGTTGCAGAGGGGTTAAAGTCTCAGCGCTATCAAGTTATCACCAGTCACTCCCAGACAACTGAAGCTTGAGTTCCATGCCCAGCAGGAGCTAACCCATACAGCACAGCAGACCTCTCCTGTCTTGCCTAATGCTCCACTCAGCAGTGTATTTCAATAGATCCACCTATCCTGTT
Organism: Scalopus aquaticus; assembly: GCA_004024925.1. Classification (NCBI taxonomy): domain Eukaryota; kingdom Metazoa; phylum Chordata; class Mammalia; order Eulipotyphla; family Talpidae; genus Scalopus; species Scalopus aquaticus. Next base: position 1,504 of record PVIJ01003575.1, read on the forward strand.
CCCCACTCTGTCTCTGGTAAATTCTCTCACACCCTGTACCTTTGGCCTATACCCCAGTTCTTGTATGCATAAATAATTAAGAATAAGAATTAAAATAAATCTTTAAAAAAATGAAAAGAGAAGAAAAATGGACATGTTCACTCCCAAAGATCAACGATAACAAAAATAAATAAAAAGCAACTATCAGCACGCAAATAATAACTTTTAAGCTACTAGTGAAGATATACCTGAAAGTAAAGATGAAACTATAAGCTTTAGTACATAAAATTGTAATGGTTTGCTAGTTATACTCACATCTTTTTAATCTTGGCATTTTTGTTCAAATTACTTTACAAAAAGTCATTATTCCCTATAAATTACTAGCAGTTTTACCTTGTTTCTTGACTTCACTTTTGATTTGCTCTTCTGTTTTCTTTTCAGCTTCTTCTTATTTAAAATTTTCTTATTCCTAAAAAATTTTAGAGTGGAAAAAAGAATTGTGAAAGTTCATATTAAAACATACAAAGCTATTAAAAATAGATATTTTCAATCTAGTCACTTGAATATTTCTCTTATAAACTCTGTGAAATAATATACTCTAGATATCTCTATATATATAAAATATATATGTATTATATAAATATGCATATTACATATGCATGCATATATATAATATATAATATAATATGTAATGTGTATGTAGTATGTAACATAATATATAATGTGATATATATTACATATGTATGTAGTATATGTTATATATTATATAATATATGTGCATGCATATGTAATATATTTTATATATATATTATATATATATACACAAACATGCATATGTAATACCAACTAAAAATATAGCCATTGAGATAACACAATACTGCATAGCTAAGAAATATACTGCAAATGATAATAAAGATTAGAATTCTACAAATATTTTAACAAAATTTAGTATTTTTCTAAAACCATCAAATGAAGTTCTTAGAACTTCATTCAACAAAAGAATACTAACATGTATCAGTTATAGTATGTTCCTTTCCCAGACTAGAAAAAAAAAAAAACTACCCATTATGATAACGAGGGCAAAAGTGTAAAAAAGCCTCCATTCCTCATAAATGAGCCCATTTTTTACTAAATTACTATATAAATACTCCAACTCATATACTTTATGTATCTAGAAGCCAGCTATCCATTACCTCACAGTTCTAAGACCAAACCATTCTTTAAGCAAAAGGAAGTCCCTTGAATGACTTTCAAGGGGAGAGAAATGTGGTAAAGAATAAGAATTATATACTCAGTGAAATAAGCCAGAAAGAAAGAGAAAAATATTGAATGGTTTCACTTATAACAGGACTATAGGGAGGCCGGGTAGGAGAGAGACAATCAGTGTGTGGGGGGGGGGGGGGGGGGGGGGGGGGGGGGGGGGGGGCGGAGGGAGGGTAGGAAAAGGGCACAAAATGGAATAGAAAAGAACACAAGGGACCATGGAGATGGATCACGGGTGAATTGGTGGTGGGCTACCCAAGGGGAATACAAAATGTAAAAGACATAAATAACAATAAAAATACATATTTATAATAAAAAGAAAAAAAGAATAAGAATTATAATGAAAGAAACTAGAGGCCAGGAAAACATTTTCTTTTCAATAATTTTTTTGTCTACCATGAAGAAATGCACACTGGTAGGTAATAAAGACACAATGAAAAATACAGTTCTTATTCTCAAGGAGTGCAGCAACATGAAAGGAAAGCATATTTAAGAGTTTAAAAAGAGGAGAAGAATTACAGGGAGGAAAAGAGGGAGGAGAAGGGAAGAGTCTCTAGATACTACAAAGGTCAACTTCTGATATTTGACAACCAGTTTAAGGAAAATCATCACAGAAAAAAAGGGTTATAAGCCTAGGTCACTAGGGGGTAGAGGATGCCATTTACAAAAACAGAGGAGTAAAGGGAAGAATTTACTTGCAAAAGAAAAAATGGGTTCAATTTTAAAGATGTTTGAGTTCAAAACAGTAAAATACCAACAATAAAGATATAACCAGCATATGAAAATTATATCCTTGACAATTCAGTTTCACTCCCACAAAACCTAGTCAATTATATCTTGAGTCTGTCTATATCATCTCTACTGCTAATAGTCTAGGTTTTCACTAAATCTTGGACCACAGCGAAAGCTTTTTATTTCTACACATTCACACTTGCCCCGCTTTTTTTTTTTTTTTAAGATTTATTTATTTATACATACAGGCTGGTACAGGCCAGAGGCGTGGGGCGGGGAGAGGGCTCACCAGAGACAGAGCGAGTAGCAGAGTAGCAGAACAGGCAGATCAGAAATACACTGCTGAGGGGAGCAGTGGGTGAAGCAGGAGAGGTCTGCCGCACCATGTGGGATTCTCCCCAGCCTGGCCTCAAACTCGCTTCGCGCTGCTGACAGCTCCACAGCGCAGCACTCAACCGCTGTGCCACCAGGGAGGCCCTCACACTTGCCCCGCTTTTAATATATTTTTCACATAGATCGTAAGTCAACTTTTTGAAACACAAATCTGACTAATTTCTTCTCTTAAAACTCTTAATACCCTTTCTTAGAATAAAGTGCAAAAGCTTTGACAGTTAAAAAAAAAATCCTCTACCAAGATCTGACCTGTGTCAGCCACTCCTGCCTCATTTTGCATCACTCTCCAACATGTTCATCAGACTCCAGCCACAATGACATTCTTTCCGACATTTCAATCTTCTAGGGCCCTTAGGGGTTTCGAAAAGGTTCTCCTTCTGCCTGGAATTCTTTAATTCAGTTAACCACTATTTATCTATGAGTTGCCAGTTTAAGTTTCATTTATGCAGGAATCTCCTAGACTGGGTCATTTTCCATAATATACACTCTCATTTCATCTTACACCTATATCTCATTCTGTAAACTACAACTATTATGTATGAGATTATTTTTTAACATGACATTCCGTCACCAAAATAAAAGCTTTAAGCGTGCAGACCATAGGTTTATTGTTCACTGCTTTAGCCTCTCTACCCCAGAAAAGTACCTAGAACAAAGGGTTCAATAATATTTTGAGATATATTTGAGATAATATTTTGAGATAATATTTTTGAGATAAATAATATTTTGAGAAAGAATAGAAGAAGGGGAGAAAAGAAGGAAGTTCAAAGCTAATAGCTATGAGGCTTACTCAGAGAGTAAAAGAAGTGAGGACCAAGGATAGATCCATAGAGACACCAACATTTAAAGGGAATCTAGGAGTCAAAAAAAAAAAAAAAAGGGAATCTAGTCTGTGATACCCGTGAGTTTATTTTACATGAGGTTATTTTAAGGAGTTATCCATGATGATTATTTTACTCACATTCTTATACAAATTAGGAAATGGAAACCATGCATGTGAATAAGATTTCCCCAGGACAGTGTGCTAAGAAAGAGAATGATCCATAGTAACAAGTGCTACAAATGAACAGACATACTTCTTTACACAATCTATTCAGCTATTAGCATTATGAGAACTTGAAAAATGTTCATTTCAACTTTGTACTTTTAGCATCTACAGTGTCTGACACGGATGGTCAAGAAATATCAGATGAACAAACAGGTTACTGAAAAGCAATGAATATTCTTCCTAGGTGGTTTAGGTTCATAGGAAGTTAGGTTCATATTCAAGTTTAACTGAAAAAAAAAAAATGCTTACTTAATCAACAGGAGTTTGTAACTACTAAAAAGTAGCCCCTGCCATACAATTTAGAAAAGCATCAAGATTCATTCAAAATCAATCGTCAAAGCAGAACATACGGCTGAATTAAGATAAATTTTCTAAATACTTAAATTTTCACAAGTATGCACAAATAATTTTGTAATTAATGGATTTCTTTACAGTTCAAATGACTTTGTAAGTGTTCCTAAAATTCTACTTTTTGTGTGCCTGACATTTAGTTAGCTGTAACAATTTGAATGAACCTGGGCCCACCAATTCCTGAATATAACCCAGCTGAAGGATGAGCACTCCCCAAATCCTTACAAATTGGTCTTGCTGTGCTTTTCATTGCTTTGTTTTAGAAACAGAGGATTATCAAAAAGAGTCAGTAATAAATTAAAAAGTATATGAAGAAAATCCACATCCAACATTAGAAAATAAGAATTCTGTTTGTTAATAGAGCATCCTACTGCATGATTGCATTTGAGAACTAAGCATAAAATATGTTTCCGATCTGAGAATGGATAGCTAACAGAGAAGAACACTCTAGAAACCAATCTTACACATTAACAATCACCTTGAAATTTCTGATGATTTAGAACTTTAAATGCTAATAGGAGTTTGATGAAGAATGTCTGGAATTGGTCCTGTAAGATTTGTAGTCTCTGTACAAAAAGAACCTCATACCTATGAGATTTGAAAGAATTACTAGTAGTAAAGAAAGACAAAAGCTACTAACATGCTTTTAAGTATTTATTTTTAAATTGTGTTTTAAATTTACATTAAAAATTCCAAAGCAGATATTTTCATAATAGCTAACTGTTTAAAAGGAAAACCAAATACTTCTGCAATATGAGAACAAATGATTTTTGCAAGCTATTTTATATCATTAGTTTATCTAGCTTAATATGGAGTCTGCTGTCTAACAAAACAAAAATTTGTCATAATTTAATTTAAAGACCGCTCTCGCTTTTAATCTGTTTCTTCGTTTATAAAACAACAAAATGGTGAAGATTATCTCTGAGGTTCCTTTTAACTCTAAGATACTAAGAACTTAATATGCACAAATTCAAATAACTTCTGGAGTAAGTGGGTCTCAATCTTTTTCTCAATTACCCTTAGTAATGAGAAGTGAAAAATTCCAAAGTCTAAGAGAACAGGCAAATGTTAGGGTGAGAAAGTAAATATTTTATATTTTGTGGGCCATAGTATCTGCTACAACTACTCCACCATTATAGCACAAAAGTAGTCATAGACAACACATAAGCAGATAAACATGACTGTACTATAATAAAATTTATTTCTGGACACTGAAATATAAGTTATATGTAACATAGCTCTTGCAGTTACATTAATGATTGATAAAGTAATGGGAGGCTAGAACAGAGCATTTCATAATTCAAGTCACAAAACATTTTTCTTTTTTTTTTTTGGTGCCTTTTAAAAATGTAAAAGCCATTCTTAATTTACAGTTCATAGAAAAATAGGAATTGGGCCAGATTTGATGCATGTAACCGTTTTGTTGACCTCTGCTCAACAGTATATTTTGATAAACAGGCTCACATAAGGAAGGACAAATATACTGGTATGCAATGTAGAAATAACTATTCAAAACATCACCATGCTTATAAGCACTCTTAAAATTATCTACCCTCACTTTTCTGCAAATCAACTTCTGACTTCCACTTCCCTAGAGTAAGACAGTAAACAGAAGGAAGACATTATTCCTCCTTCAAAGACTAGACTAACATGAAAACTGTGGGCACCATTAAGGACTAAAAGAACTAAAACTCCAGAGATGGAAGAATATTTCCCAGGTAAACTGAAAACAATGGCATTTCTTCCATAGGATAATCTGCAAAGTTTGTGTGCAAATGAAAATCCAGTTTGGCTTAACCAGAGGAACTCAATTAAAAGATACCAGGAAGTAGCAGTGCTTTAAATGTCTGCATGAGCTGTAATGAAAGACTAGAAATCTAGAAAAGTCCAAATTTGTGGCCAATTTTCCAGTGGAAAACTGATGGGGGCCCTGAAGAAAGTTGGCTGAACCAAGAGGGCAAGTCAATTTCCCACAGTCTCTGAGTGTTCAGTAAATAGAATACATAGACAGGAGTCTACTTAATCTCTGATGGGAATGAAGCAGTAAACAATTCACCCTGTCTAATACAGAAAAAAGCAAACCTTTTTGATAAAAAATAATACATCCAAAAGGAAATAACTGTTCTTTTACACAGTGTAATATCAAGAGACCTCCCAAAGGAACGAAGTTAACATGACAGATAATCAAGAGAAAATCACACAATTAGGCAGACACCAGATAATCCGAATATTAAAGTAGGCAGCAAGGACTTGAAATAAATGCAAAGTTGAACAAAATGGATGAAAAGGTAATTTTCAAAAGAATCTATTTTTAAAAAATCAAATTAATTTTCTACACCTGAAAATTAAATATGTGGAATGATTTTAATAGCAGAGTAGGCCTGAGAAAAGCAGGCTTCATAGACTTGAAATACATTAAGAGAAAATATCCAAAATCAAGCACAGAGAAAAAAATGGGTTGAACACAACAGAAGATATGAGACAGGTGAAACACAAAGGATCTCATACTCATGTTTACTGGAGTCCCAGAGAGAAAGGATAAATCAATGGTACAAAAATGAGGAATGGAAAGAAACCAACTTGAAATTCAAGAAACACTGTGAAATCTCAAGCAGGAAAATGCAAAGAAAACCACAGCTAAGCACACCAAATACTAGGCACACACTGCTGAAACAAAGGATAAAGGGAAAACCTTAAAAGCAGCCAGAGGGAAAAAAAGATGCTCAGAAGAGACTGATAACGTCCATTCTTTGTGTTGGAAAGTGTTGGGGGTGCAGGAAATGAAATAATCTGACAACCTAAAATACATATTTCTCAAACATATCTTTTAAGAAATGAAGACAAAAAGAGACGTTTTTCAAACAACAAAAGCTGACCATAAGAGACACAAAAGGTTGGTTTTCGTTTTTAATTGTTTTGTCAAATTTTTAACTAAGAGTAGAGACAAAGAGTATTAGAGAAGATTAATCTTGAACACACTCACTAGCCTCCAAAAAAAGATGGCATGGCTATGTTATTATTTGATAAGATAGTTTTTAAGGCTAGAAAATAATGAACAGAGCATTTCATAATGCTAAAATATTCAATCAGAAAATACAGAAATCCTAGATATGAATGCATCTGATAACATACCTTCAATATATGAAGCAAACTGAGAAGCAAAGGAAAAAAAAACAAATTCACTATAAAAAGAACAAATTTTAATGGAACCCTCTCTAACTGATGTAACAAATAGACAACAAAATAGCATGGATATAGAAAGACTTTAAAATATAATTAATCTAAAGAATACAGAGAAAATCATATCAACAATTGCAGAATGGAAATTTTTTTCTAATGCATGTAGACTATTTACCAAAAGAGACAATATGCTAAACTATAGAACAACTGTAAACAAACTTGAAGGACCATGATCACAGAAAAATTAAACTAGAGAACAAAAGAATCTAAAAACTTCATAAATACTTGTAAATCTAAAGAGAAAAAGAGTTCTAAATAACCTATAGTTCAAAGAGCTATAACAGAAAGTTTAAATGGGATTCAGAAAATATTTTCAATATTTTTCAATAAAATGACATCAAAACTTGTGGAATGCAGCTAAAATAATGTTTAGGAGACATGCATAGCTTTTTGCATGGAATGAAATACACAGAATGAAAGAGGATGCTTGAAATTAATCATCTAGACTTACAACTTAGGAAGTTAGAAAGGAGACAGCAAATTAAATGTAAAGAATACAAATGGAGGGAAAAATAAGATACGAATAGCTATCAATCAACAGAGAAAATCCAGGAGTCAAAACCAATTCTCTGAAAAGATTAATAAATGTAGTAACCTATAGCAAAATAGGTCAGGAAAAATGCACACAAATTACCCACATGAGAAATAAAAAGGGGAATAATATTTTATCAATAGATGCTGCTCACAGGGCCTCCCTGGTGGCGCAGTGGTTAAGCGCTGCTCTGTGGAGCTGTCAGCAGCGAGATGGGAGTTCGACCCCTGGCTGGGGAGATTCCCACATGTCGTGGAAGACCTCTCCTGCCTCACCTGCTGCTCTCCACAGCAGTGTATTTTCGCCGGTCTGCCTGTGTTGCTCCCCACTCTGTCTCTGGTGAACCCTCTCGCTGTCCCACGCCTCTGGCCTGTACCCCAGCTTGTATGCATAAACAAATAAATCTTAAAAAAAAAAATAGATGCTGCTCACAGATTTCAAAACTTAAACAGAATGGATAAATACCTTGAAAAATATAACTCAACACTCAACAAGGAAAAAATACTATATCTGAATAGCCTATGTCTATTAAATTGAATCCCTAAGCTAGAACTTCCCACAAAGAAAACCCTAGACTCAGACATCTTCCTCAGTGAATTTCTCCACCGAAAGAATTTACTGGTACATTCTTTCAAACAATATCAATCTTAGACTAACTCTTCCAGAGAACACAGAAGAAACATTTCCTAACTCATTTTATGAGACTAGCGTAAATTCTGACAGCAAAATCTGAAAAGGTATTTCACAGTAAGAAAATGTCAGGCTAGTATCTCCAATGAACATAGAAGCAAAAACACTACACAGTCAAAAAGTGGATATAACCCAAGTGTTCATCAACTGATGAATAAGCAAAATGATGTGTGTTTGTGTATGTGTGTGTATATGTATGTGTATATAGATATTTTTTTCATATAATGGAATATTACTAGGTCACAAAAAAGAATGAAGTAGACATATGCCACAATACAGATGAACCTTGAAATATTAGGCTAAGTGAAAGAAGCAAAGGAGACAAAAGGTAACAAATTGTATAAACACATTTATAGGAAACGTCAATAAGGAAATTCATAGAAACAGGAAATTGATTAGTGTTGCCAGGGGCTGATATAAAGGAGAAAAGTACTAACTGCTAATGGGTATGGGATTTCCTTGAGGACAAAGAAAAAATCTACTTGCCCAGTAAATTGTGAATATACTGAAAACCACTGAGTTGAATACTTTGAAACAAAGGTGTATTTTATGATATGAGAATTGTATCTCAGAAAAGGAGGAAAGTCTTTGACCTAAAAATAATTTAAATGTCCCATAACAAAAAGAACAGGTAAAATGCAAAATTTAATTGATGTAATTCAACATAATAACTGAAAAAGGAAAAAACATGATCATGTCAGTTGAAGCAGAAAAAGTATTCATTTGTGATAAAAAAAAAAAAAGGCCCAGTAAGCTAGAAAGAAGTTATTCAATCTGGTAAAGGTTATCTACAAAAAAACTACAGTTAAGTTATACTTAACTATACTCAGTGATGAAAATAAAGTATTTCTACTATGTATCAGAAAAAAACACAAGAACTTATACTATCACCACTTCTATTTAATACTGTACTAGAAGTTAGTAAGGAAAGCAAAAGAAATAAAACTAACGGTTGAAAAGGAAAAAGGAAAGTATTAATAAGTGAATTATTATCATCAGGGGACACAAAACCAATTTTAAAAAAAATCAACTAATTTATAAAACACCATATATAAACTTGTTTTTTCTATAGAAGCCAGACTTACTTCTTCTGTGTAATTAATGTAATGATACTCTCATCATTGTGTTCAAGCATCACTGAATAAATTAGGGAAGAACAGCAGCCTTGATTACTAAGTAGAAAACTTGTATTTACTTAACCTAGGCTAATAATTAGTAAGAAAAGAGATTTCGATAGCTCAAGTTGATCTAGGGGAAAGATGCAAACACATTTCTTATATATAGCTTCCATCTCTTGATCTTATTTGGAAGTTTTCACATAGGGGATGGGGTCAGGTTGGGAAAAGATGAGAACTCTAATTAAAGCCACCTCAGCAGTGAGCAGGGCAGCATAAGAAAAAAGAGAGTGGGAACAGGGGATGGAGATAGAAAGTGAAGGGAGAAGTGTCTGAAAAGTTAAGTCTTTAGACCATGCCTCATGAAGATGTATACTCTAGGTACACAAAGCCAGGAAAATTCAAGCCATTAAGCAAGTGTAAAACTTGCTGAACACAATCCTTTCACCCCAGACCTTAGAAAGCCACCACAAGGTAGCTGAGTTAGCAGTCAAATAATCAAGCATGTAAAGATACAAGACATCATGAGTGAGAACTAGCAAAAACAGACGACAAAAGGAAACGTTCAAAACAGACTTAAGATGGAACTTTTAGGTACAACTATGCTTACCACAGTTTTTTAAATTTAAAAAAATAAAAGACTAAAGTCTAATCATAAAATATCTGCAGTGTATGAGGAACAACACACATTTGAGAAAGAAATTAAATTTCTAGAAGTGAAAAATATAGCAACTGAATGAAGAATAGGTGCATTTACAGCATATTAAACAGGTAACTTACAGACCTCGTTTCCAATAATCTAAAACAGCCCTAAACAAAAATGATATTGACAGTTCATGAAAGTCATCAGAATGCTCGTTTAGACTCAATTATGACAATAAAAAGATATCCATCATTCAAGTCTACAACCTTTCTAGTCATTTCAAAATTCCACACCTCCACATTTAGCTCAGAGCAGATAATCTAACCCAGTACTTAACTGCCAAAACAGGGACACCATTAGAAATGTGCTTCTTTTACTTTCCTTCCAACCATCTAGAAATGATTTCTACACATTTCTTACTCTATTAATTATCCCCACTCACTTTTCTGTTCAAAACACCTGCCCTTCTCCCACAGTCTACGGGTTAACAGTACAGAATTTAACACGGGTTAACAGTACAGAATTTAGTACGGGTTAACAGTACAGAATTTAGAGACAAATGAACTAGCTTCAGTTACAGGCTGTAATATATTAGCGCTGGGAAGTTACTTAACCTGTCCTCTCTGCCACAGGTGTCTCATCTGTAAAACAAAATGAACATATCTCTCCCATTAGATTATGAGGCACTTAAGAGTAATGCCTAGTATTTTAGAAAGTGCTAAACAAATTTTATTTCTTACTATTACCATATTAAAGTAAAAATTCTACCTTTGTTTGGGTTTCCCCAGAAGCAGACTTGATTCAAGTGCAACTAGTTGTTCTGAAAGGGATTCCAGGAAAAACACTGGTAGGGAAAATCAAACTCCAGATAGGAGAAGGAAAGCAAACAACAAAGAGTGCATTATCAAGCCAGTGACCCTACTAGGCAAGTAGAACACAATCCTACCGTAGAACTCCAGTAGATAATATAGAACATGATTCAATTAATCAACTGAAGGATGAGAAAATACTAGAAATTTATCTGCCAGCTCCCCAGCCATCACTGGTTGAAAGTCTTCCTGAAGACATTAATTCTCTGGCATTTCTGGCTTGCCCGGCACATATACATAAGAAAGTTCTCAGCAGAAAAGTCACAGATAATAAAGTAGACAAAATCCAGATGAGTGCCATGGAGCTATGACTGGGACTTATTCTTGTTTTAAACACTTTTGTCTCTAGTACTTTTAAACACTAGTTTCTAAATACTCTTCCATCTAATGTAAATTCATTTTCTTAGTGAGACATGACTTTTCCCTGCCTTCTAGAAAAAGGCGGTGGGAATGAGTGGTATTAGGTCATTATGATCTCCTAATGCCAATTTTAAGATGATGTCGCAAATTTCTATTTAGATGATGTACAGGAAAAGAAGCAGTTTATAAGTGATAAATATGCTCATGAGAAGCCTTTGAATATATTGAACGTAATGGTTATTTTTTTTTAATTTTTTATTTAAAATTTTTTTTCAAATTTATTTTTGCATAGAAGAACAGGGGTGTAGGCCAGAGATGCGGGGATTGGGGAGATGAAAGGATTCACCAGACAGAGCGGGGGAGCAGAATAGGCGGATTTACTGAAATACGCTGCTAAAGGGAGCAGTGGGTGAGATAGGAGAGGTCTGCTTTGCCATATATAGGTCAGCTCCCTGGTTGGGGATTGAACTCAGGCTGTAGTGATCATAGCGCTGAGACTTAACCCGCAGGCCAGCAGGGACATAATGTGTTTGAGACAGGACTGAGAGACCAACTAGTAGATTTTTCAAAATGCAGGCCCAAAGATAAGGGAAAGATTTTAGTTACAAACTACAAACCAAGAAGTCAAAAACAATCAGGTAATAACTGAAATGAGTTTCAATGTGATTTCTGACTGAAATAACCAAGGAAGAAAATGTAAGGAATACCAAAGGACTCTGAAGAAACTAGCTATTCCTCCCTTCACTACCCAAAGGGCATTATTATTTCTACATTTGAATCTAGTCACCAGTTACACCTCTCATTCTTTCTTCTTCTTCTAACATCAAAATATCTCTCACATTCATTCTTTCCATCTATTCCCATTGTCCTATCTCAGAGTTTGTTATTTGTCAGAACTACGGCAATTGCTTCTTTAAAGGTAGTCTGTTTTGGGAATCGAAGCCTTTTCATCCTCTACAATGCTACTAGATATACTTTCATACACTGAATGTTTAACTCTATTACTACTGTTTTCAAAGAGAACAAAACATGGGACATAACTTGGTTCTAACATATTCTCTAGTAGGCTCTTCTTCCAATACCTTATTCTCACTGACCCAGTCCCCACACTGCAGTTATTGCCAATATTTGGGATTTTGCACTTTGATACTTTTACAAGAATTCCTAATATGGTTCCAGCAACTATCACCATCTACTCCAGGAAGTCAGCAACCTATGGCCTAGAGTCCTAATCGAGCCTGTCACCTCTCTCTGTAAATATAGTTATATTGGAACACAGCTCTGCTCATCTGCTTACATAGCCTCTAAAGCTGCTTTCTAGCTGTAACAACGGAGCTGAATAGCTGCAACAGAAAATGTACCTCCAGCAAAGCCTACAATGTTTACTATGTGGCTCTTTACAAAAGTTTGCTGATCCCTCAACCCACTGGACTGTATCACGCAGTCTCATATATATGCAAATGGATTCCCAGGAGGAAATATGAGACTGGTCTTAAAATAATATTTGAGAAAATGTCTGCAGTTGGAAATGTTTTCCTTCTGAAACCTAGGACCTCTGAATCCCTCATGTTCATAGCTACAGAGATAGAAACCATAAATTCCCCAGCAGAGACTAGAGTAATGAAGTAAAGTCATCCCATTTCCCTATGTTCTTCCTACTGGAAACAGTGGAGGATGGGACCAATCCTTAGAGGATACTACATACAAGTTCCAGGATATCATCATTGGTTGTGCCTTCAAAGGGCTAGTTTACCGCTCTATTAGGTCAACAGCTACTTGTGCGTGCAGTACAGAGGACAAATGGATCCCATGGATCTTCCTTTACTATGATCCCGTACTCTGAAATGCCATTATGTGGGGCCTGTGCTAGTGGGTCAAGCACTCTGTAAGCCCTCGAATAGTGGGACTGGCTGAGCACTGGAAAGCTGGAAAGGCAAACTCATATGTAGCAGAATATGTGGCAAATCCAATCAAAATGAATCATAGTCCTTTCCAGGGCTTAGGGGGTACTTGGCCTTCCTGTAGGAAAGTTTAGTCTCTGCTACTGAGGCCAGACATTCAGCAACAGCAGTTACTAGATCAGCACTGATAAATTGACTGGGCCCTTCCCTAACCATTATCAGTAATTTTTCCTTCCTTGAGGTAGTTCACAGTTTCAACATTAGATCATGCTGCCTTGCTTTTGCTTCTATACTTGTAAAGTTGGATTTTTGGTAGTTGTTGTGATACAAATCAAGTATTGCACAAAAAGTACTGCTTCTTGAGTATAAAGGTCCCACTCTTCCTAACCAGAGCACAGACACTGGCATGGTAGACTACTCAGAATTCAACCCACCTGGTATTCTGCTACCCTTAATTAAGTCCTAGGCCTAATGTTCTTTAGCTTTTTCTTTCCTCTTGCTGTAGATGAAATTTCTTTAAATAATACTAAAGAAATCACCTCCCATTTCACCCCGAGTTACATTCAGTTTTTCACTGTCTTTCTCCAATATATCAATGTCGCCAATAACCATCTGATTATATGGTCTTTATAATTAATAACTTCCTTGAACTTCTCAAAGCCTAAGATATTGTACCCAAGTGCATTCCTTTTCTATAGGAATCCCATGCTGATTTACTACCACTGAAAGTTTTCACAGTTGCGCAGCTACAGTGCATGCAGTACATGTAGTGCAGGCCAAGACCTCTCAGTATCACTGCTCCTCCTACAGCCATTTCAGTGGGGTTCTCACTGCCAGCCAACCAGCCGATAACCTAGCTCCAAAATCAAATGTTAAGGTCTACTTCCTCAAACCACTTCAGACACCTTGTCTTGGGTAAGGTTCCCCAGGAAACAGATATTGAAATAGAGATTTACATACCAAAAGTTCACTGGAGAAATAAGTCAAATACTGGGAGAAAGTGAAAAAAGATGGAACAAAGGAAGGAGTAGAATTCCTTTGGAAGGGAAGGGCTCAGCCAGTCCCATGGGGAGCACTAGTTTGAGATGGATTTACACAGCTGTCCTACCTTAGAGCATAAAGGTCAGGCATTTATACCCACACAGGTATTTAATGAAAGCTAACCCTCAAAAAGAGCACACATCTGAGAGAAGCTGCTCTGTCAGGTCAGGACACAGTATGAAGAGGATCTTAGCTATCATCAATTTTGGCTGTCAATATTCCCAACAACTAGGAGACCTGGTATGTGAAAAGAAGGATCTGACTAAAGAACAGCAGCATTTGCCACTCTACTACTAGACTGATAAACCAATTTGGCTAATAAGGGTAGAGAACTAAGCATTTTACCCCTGCTTTCTAAGAAGGAACCAGTTCGCCAGCAGTTGATGAGGGGAAACTCATCTTTTGGGGGGTGGGGAAGCACCTAATAATTATTGAAGGAATAACCACTATTTTTAAAAATTATCATTTTTGAAACCCCTAATGAAACAATTAACCTCAATTATTAGGATACTAGGGGTGGGCACAGTATGAAGATATCAATTAGTGGAGGTGTGAGCCTATAACTTCAAAAGATGTAATAATGTAAACCACTTTTACCTCAATAAATACAATTTTTAAAAAAGAACTGACCTCAGACCAGGATTATGAAAGGATGCTTACACAATTTGATGAAAATATTCAGTGTACTGAAGTTATTAATCGCAATTACCTGCTTACTGCAAATGGAAAAAGCATACATTCACAGAGAAGAGATCTAGTAGGTACTACCTTAACCAAGTAATTAGACAGCATCATTAAACAGTGGGCAACTTGAATCCCTCTGAGTGGGATGCAATGTGCGGTACTCAGTACTATTTACAAAATATTCTTGGTAAAAATGTTTAACTAAAACCTAATGAAGCTTTAAAACCTGACTTTCATTTCTTTTCATCAGGAAACACAGAGTTAGATGACACAGAGATTAAGAATATGTAGGGCTCTGAACTTAAGGGACTGGATTTATAGGACATTCTAGAAAAGATTAAATATTAGTGAAAGAAAACTCATCTGTGGTGACCAGCAATTGAGAGCGTAAGGAGGAAATTAACCAAAGAAACTTGTTGGAGTGATATAAATGTTCTATACTTGACAGTGCTGATGTTTCTAGGTCTCTTCAAATGAACACTGAAGGAAGGTAAATTTTATTATATATAAATTAAGTCTTGATTAACCTAATCCCACCTTCCAAAACATAAATATTTAATGCTGTTAAATTTAAAAAGTGACTCTAGTCTGACACTTCCGGATTTTTTAAGCAAATATTTTTAAATGCAAGCATTTTTATCTTCTTTTTAATCCCCAAAGCAAGATTTTCTCTTATCTTGAGCCAGGAGAATAATTCATCTCATATTCTGCCTGCCAATAACACCAAGCAGCTTTTGTCTTAGCGCATGTTTATACAGGATTCCACAACTGTAAGAGTTACATGAAGCAAATTACTACCTATCCAAATAGATACATATATATATATGTACCCTGATTCTATCCCACATCTCTCCCTAAAACAGTCTTGCAATAATATCTCTTCATAGCTTAAAACCATCATTGTCTACTGAATAAAATGTAATTCTTATCTTACTGTTTAAGTAGTCCTTATGGCCACAGCCTCAATTTCCAGAATGGATTCCACTGCTCTCCCTCATAATACCTAAGTTCAAACTATAGTGGAATTCTCATTATTATCTACACACAAACCATTTCTTCTCACTTCCTACTTATTCTTTTGTGCCAGCCCAGAAAGCCA
Organism: Scalopus aquaticus; assembly: GCA_004024925.1. NCBI lineage: Eukaryota > Metazoa > Chordata > Mammalia > Eulipotyphla > Talpidae > Scalopus > Scalopus aquaticus. The sequence continues at coordinate 17,444 of PVIJ01003575.1, forward strand.
CTTTTTATCATCAAACTATGCCTTCGAGGCCATTTCATTTAACTCATACAAGTACTTCCCTTTATATCTTTTACCCCTAAACCAGACAAGAAATTCAAGTGCAGAATCTCTTACCATCTATAGATCAACAGTCAGTATCAAAGTAGTAATCCCTGAACCTTTGATGGATTTAACTGACTACTTAATCCTTTACAACTGTAATTTCATGAATTTGAAGGATGTGTTCAAATACCGTTTCTACCGAGAGACATATAGCAGCAATTAAGAGGGTTTTACTGAGAAGAAAAGCAATTTCCCATTTTAACCAATCTCTGCTATTATTTCCATGCATACTGTTCCACCACTTCACGACCTAGATCTATCTTTATCTATTCCAGTCTATCAGTTCCTTCCTAGCTTAATTTTGCATTTTACCATATGGTCAATCATTGTCACCAAAAACCTTTACTTTCATTTTTTTTTTCCTTTGACCTCTACTCACACCTCAACCTTGAATCATCTCAACTAGCAGTTTTTTCCATGCTTTTTTGAGTGGGAAAACTTATAATATGCTGACTAGAATTTTAAATACATGACTTTAACAATAATAATGCCACCACCAAAAACAACTAAAATTTAATGAGCATTTACACTATTTAGGAAAGATCCTTTCAATAACCCTGTATGATTATCAGTAAAGATATTGAAATGTTAATTAGCTTGCCCAATTTAACACAGAAAACAGCAGACTGGGGATCTGGACTAAGGAGTTCTACCTCCAGAGCAGACCGAGGCACAGTGCTACATGTTTCTTCTCAAATACAATGCTATACTGCCATTCACATTTAGGAATGATCAAACAATTCCATTTTCATTTCCTGTCTAATCCCTTTCTCCAAATGAATATTGCAATTTTGATTGGTTCATTTACACAAAATTGTATTTATTCAGTCACCAAATAAATGAAATAGTTATTGCCACATTCAACATTGAGACCAAAGATAAGAGTAAGATATGATCCTGTCCATTTCCTTAAGTACCCAAGCTCATCTGCTCCTCAACTCTCTTGGCCAAAAGCAATAACTAAAATTTAAGAGCACTTACTATGCCAAGTATTTTACATACATGTAGTCATTTAATCCACAAAATAATTCTCATTATTACCACCCCCATTCTACATTAAGAAAATCAAGACATAAAAGCAAAATAACTAAGTGGGACTATATCAAACTAAAAAGCTTCTGCACAGCAAAGGAAATCTCCACAAAATAAAAAGGCAACTTACAGAGTGAGTGGAAATATTTGCAAACTACATATCCGATAAGGGGTTAATGTCCAAAATATATAAAATACACATATAACTCAATAGCAAAAAAATAAATAAAGATCCAATTAAAAAATGGGCAAAGGGGGGCCTCTCTGGTGGCGCAGCTGTTAAGCACTGCGCTGTGGAGCTGTCAGCAGCGGCGAGAGTTCGACGCCCGGCCAGGGAGATTCCCACATGGCGCAGCAGACCTCTCCTGCCTCACCTGTTGCTCCCCTCAGCAGTATATTTCCGTCGTTCTGCCTATGCTGCTCCCCACTTTGTCTCTGGTGAACCCTCTCACAGCCCCATGCCTCTGGCCTATACCCCAGCTTGTATGCATAAATAAATAAATCTTTAAAAAAAAAAAAGGGCAAAGGACCTTAATACACATTTTGCCAAAGGTGACATATAGACAGGTATTTGTTGAAGGAAAAAAAAACACCAGCTTGAGAAGATACATACACCATGTTTACAGCAGCATTATTTATTAACAGTCAAGACATGAAAGCAATCTAAGTGTCCATCAATGAATGAATGGATAAGAAAAACGTGCACACACACACAGAGGAATATTTTACAGCCATTAAAAAAAAAAAGGAAACCTTGCCATTTGCAACAACATGAGTGGAACTTGAGGGCATTATGCTAAATGAAGTTAAGTCAGAGAAAGATAAATATTATGTGATCTCACTTATACAGAGCCCCCCCCCCCAAAAAAAAAAATACAGACTACAGACTAGCAGCTGTCAGAGGAAGGGGGTCCAGGGTAAGCAAAATGGGTGAAGATACAAACTTTCAGTTTTAAATAAGTAAGTCATGGGGATGTAATATATAGCAAAGGAACTACAGTTAATAATACTGTATATTTAGACATTTCTAAGAGACTAGGTCTTAAAAGTTCACATCACAAAAAAATTGTGTTGTGTGGTAATGGATGTTAACTAGACAAATTGTGGTGATCACATGACAATACAGGAATATCAAAACATAATATTACATTCCTGAAATTAATGTTATGTGTCAATTTTATCTCAATAATAATAATAAAAAACCCTGAGGTAGATAAGTTATGTAATGTACCCAAGGTCACAAAGTTAAAAAGTGCAAGAGCCAGGATTTAAAACCACTTTAGCTTCAGGGTCTAAGCTCTTAACCACTTCAGTAAAATGCCATGGGAGTCACTGACTCCATTAGGCTTGAATCCCTCAACTTTTCTACTGTACATCTAAAACATAATCCACACTAATTCATTTAAGACTGACTGATAACTCCTCACCTTGCTTTTGTTCCTTGAACACACCAGGCTTATTCCCACTTCAGTTCTTACATATTTCCTTAAAATATTCCTAGATATGCCTTCCCACCATGATTCAACTTAAATCAATTCCCTAAGAGTTCTTTTCTTGACCATCTTATCTAAAATAGCCCCCTCAAAACAAATCATCTATCGCATGAAATTTCCTTCATAGTTATTTATCACAATCTGAAATTATCAGTCATTAACTTTTCCCTACGAGAGTAGAAATTCCAATAGACTAGAAGCCTTGTCCATTTGGTTCACTGCTATATCTTCAACACCTAAAACTATGCCTGACACAATTGACGGATACAGAATGGGGGTCAAAAATCATGCTAAACATTGAGATTATCAAAACAATAGGATTTAGTTCTTAAGCTCAACAACTCCTTTTTCTATTTCTAAATACCTTCAATCATTGTATACTAAAATAAGATTAGCTCCTAATTTTTTTCAATGGTTAAACTCTCCACCTATTATCATTAAACCTGTGCCTGAGATCTCCCTGTGACCTCTCCCCACCAAGTATACCCTCACTCACTCCTTTAATTTCTCCTAACGGACTTCTGATTATTTCCCACCCGCACTTCCACACTCATACATCCTCCCCTCAACCCTGCATTTTCCTACTACCCCAATATCTCTAATTCTTCAACATATTTCTTTACTATGATCACTTCCTCAAAAGTCATCAGTAACCTGCACAGTGTTCTCACTTTCTTCTGTATTTAACACTGCTTAGAATTTCAACCCTCTTTCTTACCACTTGAAGTGCACCTTGTCACAGCTTCATTCACTGTCTCCTTCCTCTCACACCCTTTCAATTTGATGTTCACTAGAGCAGAATTCTCATGGTACTTCTTGAAGTACTTGAATTCGTCATTACTTTCTACTGACAACTTGTAGAGAAACAGCCAGACTAAAAATTTAACATCTGTGCTAAATCTATATTAACTTTGTTTAAAACTGTTAATATAGTTCTAGATACATAGAAAGAGTATTACACAAATATCAGTAGAAAGTCAAAACTGGAATATATCAGTCATAAATCACTGCGTAAGTATGAAAATAACATATAAACTCAAATACTCTGAAAAGGTTTGTAAAGATATACCTACAGTGCCATAATTTAGAGATGCACAGTTCAAAAGTATAGGTAACTACCAGAACAAGCTGGCTAATAAGGTTTGACACTATTTCCAAAACATTAGGAAATAAACTTGTGCTATTGTGGCCTTCTGTTTAGATAGCAAAAGGTAGTTACACACATTTTTATCCATATGATAAAACTTCTCGTGTGCCCAATTCTGAAAACAATTATAGACATAAGAAGACTGGTTTACCCAGAAAAAGTTCGAACGTAGCTCCATCTTTTATAACTCCCCGAAATGAGTAAAAGCCATAATACAGAGTGATGAAACTACAAATACCTGATTTACAGTCTAGTCCTTTCGATAATGAGAGAAAAAGACATCTACTCATTACCTTAAAAACTTAAAAACCTGAACATTCAATACAGTAAAAGCTTGGAGGACTATGCGTACCTACCTTGGTGGTGGGTATGTTAAGTAGACTACACCCAAAGGGGAAGAGCCTATACTTCCAAAACACTAACAATGATGTAAACCAATGGTACTGTATTAAAAAAAAAAAATCTATTGAAAAAGGAAAAAGCCCTGCTATGCTCTCCCTATGAATTGCAAGAAGCTGTGAGAAAAAAAAGATGAAGCCAACTCCCAATTACCACTGTCAAAGTGAAGCTGGTGAAACAAGTCGATCATCATCCTACAGGGTATGTGGCATGTATGGACATGGAAAAGAAAACAACAGAACCCTTGGGAGAAAAGACACCCACATTTAAAGAAAAAGAAAATGAAAGTGATTTAACTTCTACATCAAGGAAACTGAAGATGCAGTGAGCCCAGGAAGAGATCTAAGAATCACTCAAATTTTTGGAGTTGGTGGCCAGCTGAACACTATACCAGTTGTCATATTTGAAGTTCTGCAGCTTTCCCTTTCACCCCCACAAACCCTCTCTACCCTAAAGTCCTTAAGTGGCAGAGGAAATAAAACAGAAGATGAGGGAAATGGCTGATGGGACATCAAAATACAAAAGCATCCACATCTCAGAAGAGCAAAAGGTTGAGTTATCAAAGCACAGCTGTAAAAATCTGACACCTTTTACACACACGTAAATCTCCATCTGCATACCTTTTGCATAATCTCTTAAATGCAAACCCCACGCCTCATCCAACAGCCTACTCATCCGATATATGACACTATCCTTAATCTATACCATCGCTCCCCTTCGGAACAGGCAGATTTTTTTAAGGGAGGTGGACGGGGTAGGATGGAATGTCATAGCTGGGGGCGGGGGGGGAGGAGTAAGAAATACGTGCAAATACCGTTGCGGCAGAGACACTGGAAAAGCCACTACCCTCAGCACTCCAGCAAATTCTCTTCGTGTATTACACCCTTACCCTCTACTCATCCCTCCTCCTTCCTCAACAATACACACACACGTGTCAAAACCAACCCACACCACCACCTTTTCTCTGCTCACCCGCCACCGTCCCTAACCCCCCACAAAGACACACACACAGCAGGAACTGCGGCCACCGCACCCTCCAATCGCAGTGCCTCCACCACCCGGCATCAGGCGCCAGCCAAAGGCAGGTCAGTAACCACGTACACACACAGCACACACACAGCGCACACACACACACCACGGACGCCCATGCGGCTGCGGCGCGAGGAAGGGCACCCAGAGACGCACCTGGAGGCCGGGTGTCCGGCGCTGCTGCCCACCTGGTCCCTGTCACTGAGCGCAGCTGTGTAAATCCTCCGGTAGCGGTCGGCCAGGGCCCGGCCTGACAGCAGCAGCTGGTAGTGACCCCGGGAGTCCGGGGCCGACAGCCCCAGCCCCAGCCCCGCGGCTGCCACGGAGCCCTCGGGAACCGGCATGAACAGCGCCCCCGGCGCCGGGGAGGAAGAGATGGTGGCGGCCGGGAAGAATCCGTCCCCGCCGGGCCGCGAGGAGGCGGCGGCGGGGGAGGCAGTGGCTGCGCACATCATCATCCTCGCCGCCGCCGCCGCCGCCGCCTCGTCCCCGCGGGCCGGGCAGGCAGACACGCGCGCGCACACACAGCCCTTGCCCAACGACGGCGCTCCGGCAGCGGCCTCTCGTTCCCGCAGCGGGAGACTACAAAGACAGCGACCCCCTCCTCCTCCTCCTTCTCCTCCTCCTCCCCCCCGCGCCGCCCTCGCGGCTACTGGGGCCGCTCATCTAACCCCGCCACGCCGAGAGTGTGAGGAGGAGGCGGTGCCGCCGCTGCCTCCGCCGCCACCGCTGCCACCGCCGGGGCTACCCGCAATGGGAAGCGGCCGGCCGCACTGGGCATGCGCCACTCCCCGCACATGCTCAGTAACCCCAGCCTGTTCCCTCCCCACCCCCTCTCTGCCACCACTCCCTCCGCCTCGGGCTTTGGGGTGTGAGGCCTGCGGAATCTGGAGGAGCTCCACTTCTCCGGGTTTTACTAGCAGCTTGAGGAAGAGTAAGGAGAGTGCTGGGGAGGCTGTCAACTACTGGCAAGCAGGTAATGGGCTTGGGTTCCTCCCAACTGGGAGAGCTAGAACTTGGAAGAAAGAGGGAATGTGTCCGCGGTCTGAGGAGGGTGTTACCCACACCTGCTATCGTTTCCCAAAATGGGTGCTGCCAACATGAAGATTTACTGTGATGGCTCGTCTTCATTCAGAATTCAAGTCAGAGAAAGCCAGCCTGAAACTAAGTCCCTTTGGATTTTTTGACATTGGGATATAAGTGTCTTTAAAATAGCTTTTATTTGCAAAAGGCAGGCAGTAATTCAGTGCATTTTCTTTTTCTTGGTGAAAGTAAAATTCACAGAATTGCGAGTATTCACAAAGCCAGAGTCATTCCTAAATTCTTGTTCTCAACGTTTATTCAGAGCTAAATACAATAATATTTTCCTAAATATTCCTTTGCTGACTCTTCGCTCACGCTGAGTGCACTCATACTTTTGATATGTCACTTAATGGCTTATCTTTTCCTGCCCAGACTTACTTTATTTAAGAACATTCTTGAATATGACCTGAAACTATACTTGTGACTAAGACTGTATAATATCTGAAGTTGTCATCAGCTCTACCAAAGATCTTATCATTGTTTTTTATAAAAATGTACATTTTCTGAACATCTGAACACATATCCTCCCCCCTCTGCCCCCCCCCCAAGCTATTCCACTTACCCACTCTGAGTAAATGCTCTAGAAATATATGCACAAATCCATTTTGGCTGCTATGAAGTTTTATGGCTTTGACTGTCAAGTTGAAGTTTGCCTAATTTAGAAACCTGACAAAATCATTTGTAAGTCCTGTCATCCCCAATACTTATCTTTCAGCTATTTGAGAGTCCTTATGTCTGTGCCACTTCTTTGAACTTATTTCTCTTTAAAAAAAAAAAAAAGTCCTGTTCAATGTTTTGAGACTTACAAAACAGAAAGGAAATTAAATTAAGTCTAGCTTGGGAGGGGAGGGAGCACTGAAGAAGTTCGCTTTGTCTGGTACTTTAAATGATAAATGGATGTATGTCGTTTTGACTTAAAAGGATAGTTAGAAATGGGTAAAGGACAGACATGAGGAATCAGTATTTGCTAACTGAGTAGCCTTGTTACTCGGGTTTTGGACTTGTTTCAGCTGTGGGATAAACACCTTCAGCGTTTTTGTGTTTGTGTCTTCTTCAGCCCCTAATCTGGAACCTTTCACATAGTGAGTATCCAAGAAGTATTTGTTGGGCTCAATCCTTATCCCCCTTCACTTATGTACCTCGGTGTTAAAAGGTTAAAAGGCAGCCTCTCCTCAACCCTGGGGTGAGAGCCCTGACACAGATTAGATCAGCTAAAGGCTGGCAGAGTTAAAGCCCTCACCATGTACTGTGGCAGCTACAAGGGTTCATTACTGTTGCAAGAGCCAGTGAGGTAGCCAAAGGGCTCAGGCAGATGTGGATTTGAATCTCGACTCTAGGGCTTATCTTTCGCCAAGTTTCATCCTCTGAGGAGAGGTGGAAATAAATAATACTGCTTGAGATTGTGACTTAAAGCATCTACCATGGCCACCTTGGCACATGGCTTTTCACAACACAACGGTAACACACACAACAAATTATGTGAGACTTTTCCATAAGGACAGGAATGGTGTCTGTTCTCACATTACATTCCCTGCAACTGGAGCGGCTCAGTGTAAGCAGGAGGGACATGGATATTGACCGAATGAATGAATGAATAGAATGAATGAATGAATGAACGAACGAACGACTGCCTACACAGAAAAATATTTCAAGTCCCAGTTCAGGAGATGGCATATGCAGTCATCGCTCATCTAAAGTTTGTACCAATTCCTCCCTCCCCTTCTTAATTTCCACCTCAGTCTTCACTACACCCTTCAGGCCCTTTCCAGTGCCTACGGGGCACACACAAAACCCGGGAACTGGATAATTTCCGAAGAAACCCGTTGTCATTGAGCAGCCCAACTAGGCGTGCGCAGAATCGCACACATGCTCACTTAGGTGTCTGAGGCTGGCGTTCTGTTGCGGTTGGCAGCGTTTCCTTCCACGGCAGCGGCAGCCGCCGCTCTACTCTAAATTGATAGCCTATGCAGCGTTTTTTTCTCCTCCTTCTCCTCCTCCTCCTCCTCCTCTTTCTTCTCCTCCTCCTCCTCCTCCTCCTTCTCCTCTTCCTGCCTGCGCACTGAATGCTCCTTGGTCACTGCAACTGCCACAGATACTGCAGCTGGATACCCTGGAAGCTCTCTAGGGTGGTGGGGAGTGGGGCGCGTGCCAGGAAGGAGAGGACGTTTGGAGTCGCCCTTAATTCCCCTGTCAGAGGGACATAAAAGAGAGGGTGGTCTCTAAGGCAAGTCACGACGGTTACCTGAACCGTAGCTGCAGACGGGAGATGTGGATTTCTCGCCAAGTGTAAAGCAGTTGTCTCCTGCCACCAACCTAGTGCGCAGTGCTACTTAGGAAGCGTTTGTAGTGAGATGAAAGAACTCTCGTTATTTAGGGAAATGTGCAGGATGAAAGAATATAGAGAATTTTGCTGTTGTTTTTCCATTCCCACTCCTATACATCACGCGCTGCCATCTTAGCTTTATCTTCTGGCCTGGCGGGGCGTATGTGTGCATTTGTGTTAGGAGAGAGCAGGCTGGAGGACTGGGAGAGAATGGAGGGAACACTTTGGGTTGGGTGTCAGAATTGACTAGACAGGAATTGAGGACACATTAACCCTCAAAGAATAACACTGAATCACCACAAATTCTGACTTTGCCCATTTTATTAGTGAACCACACGTAATATTTTTTACTGTTTGTGGTTGAAATGCTTATTTCTCCAATGCATCGCTTGTCCACGATACCATAGACTATAGTTTCATCTTTCATCCTATGACAACAGATATTGTCGCTCTTTTCTACTTGAAATTGCAAGCACGTGTGGCTGCAATTTTCTGAATTCTTAGCCAGATTTACATTTTATGTATTCAGTAGCTTTTTTTAAGGAAGTCCTCACTGCTGATGTAGTAAATAAGGCAGCAACCTTAAAGTTTATGTAAGAAGACAGATTGATGTTGTTAGTTTCATTTAAAAGGTTGGTATTGTACTAGTGCTACAGGATCACCAACACGGGAAAGATGTATATTAACAGGGAATATCAAGACTGCTGAAAACGCTGTGGTACAGACAAGAGTCTTGTTTCCTGAATTTATGTAATAATGTGTTGGAGCCTTTTAAAACAAAATTGGTAGCTGAGAGCATTTTAAAACAAGCTGGATAGCTGAGAACAATTTCAGGGGGAAAAATGTTAAGGCTGAAGAATGCAGAAATGCTTTTTCTCTCTTGTATGTAACTGTTTCTTTTAAAATCATAGTATTCCTCATTCTTTTCAAATATGACCATATTGAACTTTAAAGTGAAAGATACTTCCTATAATATAGTTAATACTCTAAAGTGAAAAGAAAAAGTAAACGTGGCAATTGAAATTCTTTTAAACCAAAATTACATGTGGGATCCCATAGGTATATATCTTGACTTCTTGCTTTAAACAGCTATATTTTTAGAACCGTAGAAGATTCAGTACTTTGAAGGCACAGAGTTTATGCTTTTTCCTTTTTGCTCATGTTAGTTTTAAAAGATGTATGTGCATATTTTTTAAAAAATAAAAAGTTTGGTTTCTAAGCAGTCTGAATTATGTTTAGACATTTTCATCCCTGAAAGATTATTGCAAAATATGTATTAGTGAGTATATTCTTTGAAGTGTATAAATGCAATGACAAGTGAATGCAAATCACAGCTTGAAAATAAAGTCATTGTTGTTATGCATTTTAGAACAGAGGAAGCTTTCAAAACTGACATAGAAAGTTAGATAGACCTCCCTGGTGGTGCAACAGGTTAAGTGCCACACTCACTATGAAGCTGTCCAGAGTCACTGCAGCATAAGTTTGATGCCCAGCCAGGGAGCTTCCAACATGGCGCAGCAGACCCCTCCTGCTTCGCCCACTACTCCCCTCAGCAGTGTACTTCAGCTGGTCTGCCTGTTCTGCTCCCTTCTCTGTCTCTGGTGAATCCTCTCACCACCCCATACCTCTGGCCTATAGCCCAGCTTGTATGCATAAATAAATCTTAAAAAAAAGGAAAGTCAGATAAAGTATAACTCCTTGAAAGAGAATAATCTAAAAATCACAGTTTAATCTTAAAAACATCAGTAGAGTTTATAATTACACTTTATACTAAGGATAGATTGTTTAATAATTAAGTTATATTTCCTCAAATACTATTAAAATTCTTACACAGAATAGCAATTTTATCATATCAAAAGTTTCCTTGAAATACGTAATTCCTAAAAGAATTCTTGACTAACCCAGATGTTAGGATATGTCTCAAAATGCTCTAAACTGATATACTAAGCATGGTTTTATTTTAAGGACATTTAACCTCTCTAAGACCGAGTTTTTTAATCAGTAAGATCGGGATAATGATAGCAACTACTTTAGATTCTTTGAGGGTTGAATTGAATAAGATGTACAAAAGACTTGCTTAGTACATTATCTGACAGGCAGTAACAGTATAAATCTTACGTGTGGTCTCTTATTTGAGGTATTTCCCAATCTTGTCTAGAGGAAGTAAAAGAAAAAAAAAATAGTTATACAGTTTGAGTTGTAAAAATGCTCTTAGGTTTGGAAGTTTGTTTTGTAACATAAGTTATCCAAAAATATAGATTTAACTATATCTTGATTGACAAGAAGAATAGAATCCAGAGACCATAAAACAACTGTGCTCTTGGATGCTGTTAAATCATAAGATGTATTGTTTATTTTCATAGGTTCAGTGAATTTTTGGAATTTTAACTGATGGCTACATTTTGATACTTAATAGTCAAAACAGATTATATAGTTTTTTTTTCCCAAATGGCTGTTGGCTATGTTATAACTGTAGGTCAGAGATTATAAATCATCTCTGGCTCACATTCTCTGTTAATTTATCTATAACTAACATCAAACTTTAGCTCCACTTTGTTCAACTTCCTGTTATGATCAATATTTTTACATTTATATTTTGAAAGTAAAAGAGGTGTCAGTGTACTACTTCTTTATAAGTTACTCTCTTGAAAATATTTTGGCTCTCTTTTGTCATCATGTCTGCCTTCAAACTGGACCAAAAGCTATTTAAAACATTTTTAGAGCATATAATTCATGAAAAGTAACTCATCCTTTTCCTAAGTTAATTTGTGGTAAGTGACAGTATTTCCTAGTCTAGACAGAATAATCTTATCCGTGTGGTGTCAAATGTTGGGAACTAGATTAATAATGTGATGAAGCCAAGACAATACTGCCTTCAGAAAAAATCTCTGGTTTCTGTTATAGAGACTCCTAACATCCTCTTTTATGTGCGGACGCATGCCAGTAAGTGGCTTGTTTTCTAGAGTCCATTCCACTCCGTTTCCCTGCTCTGCTCTCTACAAAAAGGGAATGGTCCTGTATTTAACTTCTAGGCTCCTTAACAGCCTGTGTGGTGAGAAGGGTGATTGGAAAGTAGGAAGAGGGGGAGAAACTTGAGTCCCTCTACCCCCTGCCTTTCTTATTAATGCTTTGGGCAACATCTCCCTGTGGTTCCAGCTTCTGCTGGACAGCTTCTTCCATGATGCATTCCAGTCAGACAACCTGGCTGTGGAACCGGTTCTCACTGGGGAGCCCCAGCTGCTAGAATCTGGTAAAAGCTCCTGCTTTGGTTTCTTCAATCCTAAGTGTCTACCTGCTGATCCTGATCCTTAAGATGTTTCTGTGCCTTGTTTAGCTTCTCAGATCCTTAACTACCATTACAATTATTTACTCATATTCACTTCCCTCTCTCAATGACCTGCTATGAACTTGTGATTTCCTCTTTGGACCCTGAATTATACCAATAGTTGATAGTCTTTCATCTAAGTAACAGACCTGATTTTACTTCTCATCTAAAGGATGGCATTTTATCTTCTTGTATCTGCTCTTTAAAGTTTGTGGATCTGACCTCAAACAGCAAAACGGAAGCCTACATTGAAAACAGTTTTGGTTAACTCATCTGCACCAATCTCAAATTCCCTGCTTCCTTGCCTGTCTCTACTCTAAAGACTTGGAAAAGTAAAATAATCTCTCTTTGAACCTTTCCTGCTGTTGGTGTTGGCTTTACAGTACAATTCATTTCAGTAAGATGAAAGGAAATCTGCTGGCACTGCTTCTGTTTCTCTGTCCCTTCCCTCTTCACAGATAGACAAAATGGTTGACATTTGTAATGATGAGACAAATGGCCTGAGATAAAGACACTGAGCATCACTGACATTGGCCTTGACATTGTAGAGTAATTAACAAAGTTTCCAGCTTACTTCATGCAAGAAAAAAACAAACTCCAAATGGTCTTACTACTGCTAAGGCAACTCTAGCATCTTTTTAAAGAGTGCACTTCCATCTAACTTCTCTCAGTAGTCTGACAAAAGAAATATTTATGGAAAATAATCAAAACTATAAAAATTCATTCACTTCCCTGGTTCCTAATTGTTCTTGATTTACTCAAGTCAGAAAGTTTACTCATTCCATATGCAGTATTTTTGAAAGCACTCTATAATAAATTTCCTGCATTCCAATCACCATCTCTGAGTCTGTTTCCCAGGGACCCCATCTTGTGTCAAATGGTATAAGGAGTGGTCTGAAGAAGTGGGATTTTAGTCAAGTGACAATGAGGATCCTACCTGTGTTGGACAATTTCTAAGATGTCCCCACAGCTCCCTTTTTTCCTACCCTAATATAATTCTCTCCCCTTATGGATAGGTAGAATCTCATAAATCCTTCTAACCATTAGGATACAGCAAAAGGGACAGAATGTACATGATTACACATGATTAAGTTACATAATGTTATACTTTTCATCTTCCTGGGACCCTCTCTTTCTGCTGACTTTGAAGAAGAAAGCTGCCATGTTATGAGCCACCATATGGAGATATCACACAGCAAAGAGCTGATTGACCACTGATAAAGACTGAGTTCCTTAATCCTGCAGCATGTAAGGAACTGAATTCTGCCCAAACCACATGGATTTAGAAGTAGTTCCATTCCCAGATGAATCTTGTGACACTGTAGCCCAGCTGACACCTTGATTGAAACCTTGCAAGATGAGAATTATACTGAAAGCCATGCCCTGTCTTCTACAGTGCAGAAGCTGTCAGATAATAAACATAAGATTGGAAGCCACTAAGTCTGTGGTAATACAATTACACAGCAATAGAAAATGTATGGACCATCCCTGATGCCAGATAGAGCATTGATCTCCTCAATGTGTGATGGTGTGGAACTGTGAAACTGCTGAACTTTCTGTGGAGACGAACTTAGATTGGATACCTGCAGATGGGAATGCCCTTGCAGGTGCAAAAACTTATGCTGTGAGAGGTACAAAGAAAGTGTTTATTATAACAACAATGGAACTAGATCACTTTTGCTTAGTGTCATAGATGCACTGGGGAAAGACAATGAAATGCTGAATTAGGGTCCTAATGGTCCAGGCATGCAAGTGTCTCTTATGAAATAAAAGATAAATTATCGCATCCCACACTTGCTACCACAAAGAAGGAGGAACAACCCCTGCTAAGCTTCCCTGTGTTCTGCAGGCATAATATTTACTTGAAACTATTGTTCTGACACATTTCCTGAATGACACAGATCACTGCCAGCTTTAAGGAGTGCCCAAAGCAGGTAAGGGCTCTGCATAATTTCCTAAATGTGGGGAAAGCATTTTTGTTCTTGGGCCATATAACATTAGAGAGCCCATGATATCAGATGTATCTTGGTAGGGGGAAATACTGTGGAACGAACGGAAAGCTTCCATGGAAGATCACAAAGAAAAGACCAAGGGTTCTGGACCAAAGGAGAAAATTTTAGTATATACTGTTGAAATAAGTCTCCTGATAGGCTCGTTGGTCCCTGACAGAGACAGAACATCCTACTGTGAAATGTCAAATCGCTAGAACTGTCCATCAGGAGCTGCATTTCACCAGACCCACCAACTCATAATTTCTGGTGGGCCCAGCATAAGCCTGCAGTAAAGGGGAAGCGATCTACCGTGATTAAGCATGAGCAGAGCCATACCTCAAGTAAGCTGCAGGAGTGTGTGGCCAGACTCCTCTGCCATAACCATTATTACACTGCTACCTGACTCTTAAGTTCAGACACAAGCCTGCATAGGATTGGCACATCCCTGATAATTGACTGGAAGAGGAGGAAAAAACACTGAGCTTGGTTCAAGCAAAGGCTGATTTGGTAAATGGATGCAAGCTGAAGTGAACTGCTGCTACACTGTGATCTGATAGTGATGAAGCAAAATCATTCCAGTGGTTCAGACTTCATGCATTGTACATGGTCATTCATTTTACACATAAATAGAAATGGCCTGAAGTAAAAATATTTAAGAGCCCTGGGTAGCGGCAGGTGACTTCGCTATTTCTACCTGAGAATAGAAAGATTAGAGATTGGGGGAGAAGGAAGCCTGTAGAAGAGGCATATGAATAATGGGATAATGGGAGTGGGCACAAAGTGTGACTGTTTTTGAATCACAAGGTGATGCACATCGGAGAATATTCTGTCTTGGAAGAGACCATAGTAAATGACCGTGTAGATAGGATGACTCCATCAGTTGATATCAGCTAGCCTCTGCTTTTGTGCCCCCCGAGGGGGACTCAATGGCACTTACACAGAATAGCCATAGTATGGACATGGGGACTAACCATGGTGGCAAGGATGGAGGTTATATATTGAACTTACAGTGAGAACTCTTAACAGTGTCAGTGTAGCTACTATCACTGCCTAATATCCAAACTGCCAGCAAGTGAGAACAAAACTAAACCCCCAATACAGCACAATCAAGGAGACCAACCATTTACTTGCTGGATATTTGATAACATTCTACCCTGAAAGGTTCAATGATTCAACTTGTCTGGATTGATATCTATCCTGTTATGGATTTGTCTTCCTTTCTCACGTTGCCCAAACCAATTATCTGAAGATTTGCAGAATTCTATTTCGCAGATATGAGATCCTAAGGAGCATTGCCTCAAGCCAAGGACCCCAAAATTTGGGGGTGTAAAAATACATGTCTCTGGTGCACTTCATGTGGTGCACTACAAAGCTGCCCACACTGTAATCTTCATACCTGTGAATGTATTGCCTTACATGGCAAAGGAGGCCTTGCAGGTGTCATTAAGTTAAGGTCTTCAAATGAGGAGATGAGCCTGAATAATCCGGGTGGGCCCAGTCTAATCACAACCATTCTTGTAAGAGGGAGAAAGAGAATCAGAGAAGGCAATATGATAATGGAAGTGAAGTCAAAGAACATGTGTTAACAGAAGTAGAGAGATTTGATGATACTATGCTGCTGACTTAATAGGCCCAAGAGCCAAGAAATGCAGATGACCTCTAAAACTAGAAAAAACAGGAAAGTGATTTTTCCCTAGAGTCTCCAGAAGAAATATAGCTGTGTCAACACCTTGATTTTAGGACTTCTGACTACCAGAAATATGAGATGATAAATATGGTTTGTTTTAACCCAGTTTGTTACAGCAGTAAGAGGAAATTAAAGCAATGTCCACGGAATTCACTTATCCTATCTTATAAAATGCCACATAAAACCAGCTTTTGATAGACTTGAAAATGAAGTTGGGACACAAACTACACAGAACACATTTTAAGTTAACAGTCAATTAACAGCAATTCAAAATTATTGAAGTTACTTGAAATATTCTTATGCAGTGCATTTCATAATAATACACATTAAGTATCTATTATGTGTAAGAAAGAACATGAAAATATGAAGTATCCTAATTTGTAAGACTTAAGATCTATTTTATCTGTATCATAAAGTTTACAAATATTCATTTATAATGTACCTACAATATCAGAGCTAGAATGTATGAATATAAACTTAAACGTATAGCCAAGCATAAAAAAAATTAACAACTATGACATGGTGCTGTATCCCTAATAAGTAGAATAAATAAATTCAAGAACTCATAGTAGAAGTAGTAGTGATCCTACTCCTAGCAACCCCTTAGGAAATAGGGACTTTCTGTCCTGTTTCAAAGCTCCTGGATCTCAAAGGTCCTCTTCAGAGGACCCACTCAAAAACAGTGCCATTGGACTTTAAGTTATGGTTAGTCTCAGCCCAAGAGGCCAACAGATCAAAAAAGGAGTAGCTATCCCGACAGGAGTACTTATCCCTATCATCAGCAGTAGGTAGGGCTGCTATTACATATGAGAAGTGTATGTCTGACACTTACGTGAGTCATAGTTGTGTCTCTTGGTATTTCTTACAGTTTTGATGTACAGTCCCCTTGGCCTGGAAAGAACATAGTCTAGGGGCTCCAATCTTTCAGGTGTGAAGTTATACGTGACTTTATGAGGCTTACCTAGACTAGCAGAGGTTGTAGCTGAAGGTGAAGGTAATCTAGGACAGATGTATTAAAAGAGTTTTACTAATTAAATTGTGGTACTGAGATAAGCTGTAGCAACAAAGACTGTGGTTCATCCCACTTATCTTCCTCTTTGACTTCTCTGCAGAAATAAAAGACTACCCAGAATACTGGGTATGGGGTGAACTCATGAGAAGCAAACGAGTCTAAGCAATACTAGGGGTAGAGTGCAATGGATACATTAGTGTCATGCCCTGATTGATTATCCCTTCAGGACTGAGTCACTTATTTCCCAGCTATCAGAAATGTTGTTGCTGACAGCCCACATCTGAGCCCTTTCTGAGAGTTGTTCTCCATGGAAGGTTATTGTTCAGCTCATGATCATGTACCCTTCCTGAGGTGTGGTTTGCTTCAAATGCCTTAATATTGCAGCAGAATAAGGGCTTAGCCCTGTTGCCTTCTTATGGGGACAACTCTAAAGTTCATCCCAATCCCAGAACTCCGTGGATTTCGATGATGCTTCTTAGCTGGTCCTCTATTTAACTTTCCCCTCTACATTATCCTGTTTCCCTCACTTCATATGTTTTGTTCCAAAGTGTACTCTCTATATAAACTTTCTGCAAGCAAGTTCTTGTTTCATAGCTGATTTTCTGGGGATCTTAAATTAAGACAATTACTATGATCAAAAGACATAAAAATGTGTCATTGTATTTGCTTGAAATGTTGAGGGCATTACTTGTAACATCATGCCATGTTCCAAATTTTATTTTATAATATAAGTACTCAGAAAAATTATTTCCCTAAAACTTGTTCTTTTCCTTTTCAGTAGTATAAATTACATAGTTCATCATGAATCTTTTTATATTTGGCTACTAAGGAACAGAACAAATTTGGTAGTTGCTACAGTTCTTTCTTCCCCATATTCTGAAAAAAAGTTTTGTAACAAATGGAAGCCAAAAATATCTTTATTACAGTAATGGTCAAGTGAGAGGACAGAACTTAATGAAAAGCCAAGAAAGTCTCTTCTCTGGACCCCAGAGATTAGTAGTTTTAGCCCTCCACTCAACTTAATACTTGCAGAGCAGTGCTCCTTACTCTATAAGGAAAGGATTATATGCTTCCCGAAGACACCTAAACTCCAGTTAGATGAAAAGATGAGGAACTAGGCTTTAAATGCCCAATTGCTGCTTCCCAACTCGAGAGTGAGAAAAAGTACTGCATCTCCCCCAGTCATCTATCTTCTGTTATTTTTGCTCTTCGTGATATGTAGATGCTGTACACTGTTAGTAAAGGATACCAGTTATTAATGTGCTTCAGTATGCCCCATGGAGACCTCAACTAAGGCAGTCAGAATAGAGGGGAGAGGCCCTTCAAGATGTAGGACACACAGGAGAAAGTGACTGATGTAATGTGGAGGATGAAGGAAATGGAGGATCCTAATGTGACGCCCATATTTTGGATGGGTAATGGTATCATTAATTGAAATGGGTAACACAGGAAAAGGACACTGTTTCCGGATTGGGAATGAAGAGTGTTACTTATCTTGTCTAATCTATTTCATGTTCTCAAAATAATTTGAGAATGTTTTAGACAATAGGATCAGTCTCCTACTTCACCCATTCCTCTCTCTGCCTTTGATTTTTGGCTTATTCCAATCAATATTCTATACAGCTCTTGCCTTTTAAAACTGTATTATATGCAGTGAAGTATCTAGCAATAAAAAGGAACACATGCTACAACATGGAGGAACCTTGAAAATATTATGCTCAAGGAAAGGAACCAGACACAAGAGGATATAAATTGTTTGGTTACATTTATATGAAACAGAATAGGCAAATCCATCGAAATAGAAAGTAGACAGGTGGTTGCCAGTGTTTGGGAAGTGAGGGGTAGGGAGGGACTATTTAATGGGTGTGGAACATTTTGTGGGAAGATGTGTTGAAATCATACTATAATTTGATAGTGTGAATAATTGTACAACTGTGTGAATACACTAACAACCACTGAATGGTAAACTTTAAAAGGTTGAGTTTTGTGTTATAGAAATGTTATTTCAATAAAACTTATTTTAAAAACCTGTTTAAAATCCTTCAGTGAGTATTAGAATGATTTAAGTCGGTTGCCATAACAGACAAAACCTTGTGAACTACTTATTCTCTTTTCTCCCAGAGCCATTCTCCTCCCTTGGCAGACTGCTTTGTGGCCCAAGAGGCCGGCTCCTGCACACTGAGTCACCAGCTGGGCTCCCTGGAGGCTGCATTCTGATTGTGTATGGCCAATGGGGAAACCCTCTCAGGGGACCAAAGGACAGGAGCAGGTCAGGCTTTTTCCTGCCCTGCCCCATGTCCTGGCAATGACCGTGTCCCTTTGTGATTAGTGTTCCTGTCGGGCAGCCCCTGGTCCTCCTTGGCACAGCTCTCAGAGCCCTGACGACTCTATTTCCTTTCTTTGCCCTTCAATTCCAGGAGTGGGGACAGTTTGCTGCCTCCCATGTTTCTTCCCTTACCCTGTCCACACCTCTGAAAGGATTTCCTTCATTAAAGTCTCTTCACTTAAACCATCTGGGGTGCTTTG
Organism: Scalopus aquaticus; assembly: GCA_004024925.1. Taxonomy (NCBI): domain Eukaryota; kingdom Metazoa; phylum Chordata; class Mammalia; order Eulipotyphla; family Talpidae; genus Scalopus; species Scalopus aquaticus. Next base: position 36,593 of record PVIJ01003575.1, read on the forward strand.
CTTCCCAGTAGAATTCTGAATGATACACCCCACCGATTTTGTGACTTAACACAATAAAAGTTTATTCCCCACATACCTGATACAGGTCATATAGCCCTCTTTCATCTCGAAGCTTTGCTATCTGCATCACATGGCCTCCAACATAAGGCAGGCAAAGAATGGATTGGATGATTGCAGGGGATGCTATAAGGGCCAGAACTGCAAGTGGTTTATATTTTTTCTGCCCACTTCCATGGCCCAGAAAAAGTCATAGGGCTCTGAGCTAACTGAGAGTCTGGGATAGTGGTGTGGTGAATATTTGACATTTCTCTAAATAATACCGAAAAGTTGCCTTCAACTTTAGACAAACCCTTTGGCATGGCATAAATGGTGCAAGTCCACGTTGTCTCAACTTGCATTGTTACCTTTATGGCTGCTACTGCCTTGACTTTGCACAAACTCTTTTTTCTACTTGAGTTTCTATTCTTCCTCTTTTCCACCTGACTAACTTCAGCTCAGTCATTAACTCTTCCAGGAAGCTTATGTTAACACTGCCCAAAGCTAATTTATCTACTGGTTCTCTGTATCACAACAGTGCCAGAAAACCATCTCTACTCTATGTCCAGAATGATATTTATAATTCTGCGTTATAATTTCATTCATTTCTCTCTCTTGTCAATTGAACTGTGAGTTTTTTTGGACGTATGTATACTATTTCACTTCTATTTTTCCCACTGTTTACCACTGTGGTCACGATACAAATGATTATTTGAGTTAGTTCTTAACTGAGTCAGTACCATCCCCCTAGAGAGCATTTAAAAAATTTGTGGAAGTGTTTTTGGTTGTCATAATAACCAGGAAACACTAATGACATTTAGAATTGAGGCTAGAAATAACAAACATCCTGCATTATATAGGGCAGTCCTTCATGATGAAAAACTATTCTCTGTCTTACAATACTTTATGTCCCACTAGATTTTTAAATACATGAAAAATGTGGGTTAACTAGGTCTGAACTTAGATTTTACTTCAGTTTTGCATACAAATGTTGTCTTTTTTTTGTCTATAGCTGTATAATAAAATTTAGAAGCTTAAACAGTTTATTATTTCTTAGGATCCTGTGGGTAGATTAACTCAGCATACAGTTCCTTTATTTTATGTGATACTGACTATTGCTGCAGTCCTGGGCTTGACCAACCTATCTTAAATATCCAAGGTGACTCACTCATACTGCTGCCTCTGAAAGTGGAATTGATCTGGAGCTGTCAATTAAAGTACCTCCGACCTCCTTCATATGGATTCTCCATTTGGCTTGGATTTTCATAGCATAGCATCTAGGTTTCAAAAGGTGACAAGTGGAGATTGCCAGTCATCTTCAGGGTCAGTCTCTGAAGTCCCAGAAGAGCACTTGGGCTACTTTCTATTGGTCAAGACTAGTCCAGACTTAAGGTGAAGACAAACTCCACCTCTTGATATGAGAGGTAGCTTGCCTATATAGGAAGGAGAATAATATTGAAGCTCATCTTTGAAGATGCCTAGACACTACAAGACTTTTGTTCCATTTTAAGTATTTTCAGAAATAAAATCAAGGTATAAACCAAAAGACATTTGACCTTTGTTTTGTTGGAATTTTATTCATTGTATTTGAGTCACCAGTATAACATGCCTGCATCAGTCTGTCTGTCTGTTGTCACACTCATGGTGAGTGAATGTTTTGATTGAAATATCTGATTGTTTGTTTTCTTGCCAAAATATTCATAGATACGCATATGTATATTTTTATTTTTATTTAATTTGAAGTATATTTTTAAAAGTTAAGTAGCTTTATTTTCTGAAATAATATATTGGTATGTTTATTAAATATATTTTATATAACATATGTGTGTGTGTGTGTGTGTGTGTATATATATATATATCACCAAAATATTCATAGATGGGATATTTAGACACAAACTTTTACTCTTTTCCTTTATATTAAGGCATTGTGATGTTTTTGTTACATATAAAGGTTGTATGATTTTTTAATTTAGTATCTGATGATAAAGAAACTATCACACAATATTTGCCATAAGGAAGAGGCATAGCAGCAGAGTTGAAAATCACTGATCTATGTGAAATGAACTGATACTCTTGTCATTCCCATTTGGTTTCCATGTTTTCCTACTTCTTTATTTTTCTACTTTGATTCATATTTTGTTATCTCAAATTGTGTATTATGGACACAAATAAACTCAAATCTCTAGCAATAGCATGGGGAATATAAGTAAATGAATAAATTAGTTACGTATCAAGTTGGTGTTCTTCCTAAATATTAAAATTTGTAATTCTGGTAGAATATATGTTATTTGTTTTCAAAACCGATTTTCCATCCACGTAAATAGTTCTTTGTATTTTCTAGCTTGTACCAGATTAATAAGAATGTTTAGATATGTGTCATATCAACACTATTATATTTTATTGTTATAACTTATTATGAATAGTTTCTTGATTTATCTACAACATAATCATTTTTTGAATTACATTGAAGTAATATATAACTATTTTGATTTCTGACATTGCAAAGTGCTTCATTGCATATTATTAAGATATTCTTAAGGGAAAAAATAATAGACATTTTAGTGAAACCAGCTTATATACATATGTACTAATCCTATAACTTTCCTTAATGCATTAAGTTGAAAAAATATTGCACTTAGAATATATTTACCAATAAATCCTATGGAGTTGTAAGACTTACGATATTTCTTCTTACAATCTGTTTCTTTGACATCCTACTGCTTATCTAAGTATAATACATTACTCTATAGTCAAGGATTTGTTTTCTGACATCTATAGTTTCATACCAAAATATATAGATTGGTCTTTGATTTTAAAATTGTCAACATTTCCCACAATATGATTTTTAAACCAAAGTAGACAAATCTAAAAATCAAATAATTCATTTATACTTTTCTGATAAATGCTACCCCTCTGGTCTAGTAGACAGGTCTGGTTTCCTGTGTCTGGTTGACTGACTTTGCCATCTTGGTTTAGAAGAAACAGGCTACCCTTCTTGTCTAGTAGACAGATGCTTCTTTCCTGGTGTAGTAGTCAGAATGCCACCCCTCCAGTCTGGTAGAAAAATAGGGAAGCAAGATTTGAAACTAACAGTCTTATAAATCATCATTTAGCTATGGTCAGCAAACAGAGTAAAGTGATTTTCTGTTAGATATCACCGGTATAAGAAATGAATGGCCCCTGAGAAGTATATCATACAGAGAATGTAACTACCTTTGCTACAATAGGCTTTAAGTAAACATTGCTTATTTTCTTTCTTAAACTATTTCAAGAAGGGACAAAAGAAAGCTGTCTTTGCACTAAGCTTTATCCACGTGGTTTTTAAAACCAAAGACTGATACAAGAACCTCATGAATGTTTCACCACAGAAAGAAAATCCCCACTCTCAACCAACCACTGTGTTGACTTCAGTTTTAGTTTAGGGAACTAGGTCAGCCTCAGTTGTAGTGTGGAAAGAGAATAAGAAATCTGACCTCATTAAAAGTACAAATAGTGACTTAGCTTTAATTATGAAAACACTAGCAACTTACAATATTGAAAGCTATTACAATTTTTTTTTTGTGAACTCATCTCCTTTGTTACCCCTTTTTGTTTCCCACATATCCTAAAGTCTTCTTAATCTTTGCACCAAGGAGCATAAGACTAGAAAAATAGATAATAGTAAATGTTTACACAAGGGACCACGGAGATGGATCACGGGTGAATTGGTGGTGGGTTACCCAAGGGGAATACAAAATGTAAAATATATAAATAACTATAAAAATGTATATATTATAAAAAATAGTAGATGTTTAACAAATGCAAGAGAAAATTAATTGTTGATATACAGAAACATTGCCTCAAAGTGTGCATGTGTGTATAATGCCCCAAGAATCAACTTTCTATCCACCATCACAGAACTGAGGACCACCCCTAAATTTCTTTATTTACTCTGACATAAGGACATAAAACAGTACAAAGAACCAAATTTCTTTCCTGTCCAAGAAAAACATATCTCTCAATTCCTAAAGTGTAGCATGAGACACTTTTAAAAATAATAAATATATCATTCATTAGTAGTATTGCAATCCCAATATTCAAAATTTTAGGGTTATTTCATGTTTTTTCATTTATTGGAATTATTAATTTTTCATAATTATACAGATTAGAAAGCTATTGATTATAGTATTAAATTCCACTGCTGGGATTCCATACTTTGTCATTGCTGGTAAAACAACACAGTTATAGAATATCACATTGGCAGTTTGTCTTATAAAAAATGAATTCTTACTAGGTGGTCTATTGGTACAGACCTATTAATAAATTTAATAAACCAAAATACTTTTGTGTCCATTGTATTATGCAACTTATTTGACCACACTAATATTGCTAACAATTAGAAAATAGTGCTAGTTTGTAAAATGAAACAGTTGATTAGAAAGAGAGGATGGGGCATAAAGATAGACGTTTAGCAGAACCTGTAGAATCAACTATACAACATTCCACTCTAGTCCTTCCCATTTATTCAAGACAGATTATCACTATTGCACCTTATGCTTTATGAGTATGATGTATTATTTGCCAAATAGAATCTCAATAAGCTGATTGTTATTGTTCCTTTCCCAAGAGAGTGAACTGAGAAGGTAGTGATAGTTAAACTTCATTACTTATTACCAGTTATGGTAAAATACATACATCCTCAAAAATCTTCAGGGATACGTTCATGTATGCTTGCATTAATATATAGCTGAGGAAGAATGAAAATAATTAGTTAAATTAAAATTTCAGCCATAAGCTAATATTAATAGATAATATTTGTATATAGCATGCTAGTTTTAAATATAATTTCCAGAATATTATTATAAATAATAAAGTGCCATAGTTACATTCTATATGAGGAAACTAAGTTCAGAAAGGTTTAAAAATGTGCCCAAGGTGACAGAATTAAAATGTGACTGAGTGCTATATGACTATTATCATTTCTCACCATATATTAAAATGGCATTCAGAAGTCTTTAAACTATGTATGTATATAACCTATTTAACAGGAGTTGTATGAATTTTTGGTAATACAACTTCAGCATATAATATCTCTGTCTCTCAATGTCCTCATTTCTAAAATGGAGATGTAATAGTACCTATCTCACAGGATTGGCGAGTTATGCATGGAACCTCATACAACAGTGTTCAACACATACAAAGAGCTCAGTAATGTCAATCTTTGTGATTACCGAGACCACTGAGCTTTGTAGTCATTTCCTTGGTCCATAAATACTCCTGTTTTTTGAAGGTTGACCTTACTTTCCTGAATTTTAATTCCATTTCTTCCTTTAGCAAGTTTTCAATTTCTTATTTCAGGTAGATTTTTTTCATTCTACATCCATACTTTTATTTATGTGTGTATTTATTGTATATGTGCATATACCTATTTTGAATTTCCTTTCTTTATGAATTTCCCATTCAATTTTTTTGATGTTTTGAATTGGGTTCCTGTTTGGGTCATCTAGGAAATAGATGTCAACATGGGAGAAATGCATATGAAAAGTAAAGGTGATCAGGAATAGATAAAGACAGTGTAGCAAAAGTAGAGAAGGGAAAAAAAAAACAGATGACTGAGTAGGAGTCTCTCACTGCAATGCAACTCTCAGAAATTGTCAGCCAGGCCAGAGGGATCCTGGCGCAAAGAATGCTTGTCAGAGGAGTCCTGTGTTGGTTAAGAATAGCCGGGTGCAAGAAACTTACTCTGCCTAGCTATTGGTTAAAAGCCAGTCTAGAGACCCTGGCCTTTGTATGAACACTGATGTGATTCCAAATATGTTGCAGCTCCCTGCCAACTACACACTGCCACTGTTTCTCTTGAAGGGAGAGCTGAGTAATATACTTTCAGTGCCAACAGAGTTGCCTATTGTTTTCTTATGGATGCTACAGAACCCTTATATATTTAAAATATTAATCCTTTTATTGGTTGCAATAAAGTATTCATTAACTTTAATGTTGCAAATATCTGTGACTTGCCTATTAACTTAGAGATGCCATTCACAAGAAGGATATTCATCATTTGCTGAAATCAGTTCTAAATCTTCTTTGCCTCAGGGGTTGTACAATATTACAGGGAATCTGGTATATTCCAAAATGAACTCCTCCATTCAAGATTGTTGCAAGACTTGTTCTTACATCTGCTGCCAAGTTCCAATAGTATACATCTATGCTGCATATAGAAATTTGTGTGTCTGTGAGCTTTTGAATTTTTTTTTATGATTTATTTTTTTTTCTTTTTTTTATTGTTATTTATGTCTTTTACATTTTGTATTCCCCTTGGGCAGCCCACCACCAATTCACCCGTGATCCATCTCCATGGTCCCCTGTATTCTCCTCTCTTCCATTTTGTGCCCTTATCCTCCCCTTCCCCCCCCCCCCCCCCCACCGCTGAGTGTCTCTCTCCCACCCAGCCTCCCTATAGTCCTGTTATAAGTGAAACCATTCGATATTTTTCTTTTTCTTTCTGGCTTGCATTATTTTCTAGGCGAGTCAATCATCCACACACTGATTGAGCAATACAGTTCACTTATAAGAAAATGAGGACTTTTCCTGTTGCTTGAGAACTAAGTCCAGAATAGCTTAGAGGCACAGAACTGCCTCTGAAATAACTAGAGCCCACCACCCTTTCCTAGTTTAAATAAAAAGTTTGAGAGTGAAGATAATAAAATAGTTAGAGGTCATCAGCCTGATCGAAGTGGTAGGGAAAAGGACCAAGAGAATGGCCTCTGGAAATTAGGAACAACTCTTCAGTATTCTGTTCCCTAGTAGACATCTGTGCTGAGAGAAAATTCTTCCCATTCTTCATGAGTTTCTCACATATCCACATGTTTTAGGAGTGAGTCATATATACCCTTTGGTCTATCTTCTCTAGGGTATCTTGAAACAAAAAGTCTCGGGATTTAAGGATAGTGTATTCTTCCAGAGCATAAAGCAAGAATGCTTAAAGTGTTGCAAAATAAAGAAATCTCCCTGTGGATCAATGTGCAGAATCACCAAGTGTCTGTCTTGAAAGATTCAAATTTCCTAAGCTCCATAAATTCCTCTCTTGATATAGAATGGATTTCATGTGCAGGTGTCATCTGCATCTTCATGACCCAAGAATTGGGACTTGATGAAACACACAACTATTGGTACTGTGGCTAATAATTTTGCTGTGAGTAACAACCTGTTTTACTTCTCTTATCCAGGAGATTGGTGTTTCCTACAAGCATCCTTTGAAACTGTGTTAGGCTTGAAACTTGTTAGTTTGTAAATAAGGTAAAGTCTCAGACACTTCACAATTGTTGACAATCTTCTTATATAGTAGATGTGTGTTGTCTTTCCCCAGTGCTTACCTGAACATAGGAAAAGAGAATTAGAGACAGATACAAGATGGAAAGAAGAAATGGAACAGACCAGTTTGTGTGGCCACCACACACGTGGATACTATAGATGGAATCTATAAGTGACATAGCATCATAACAATGTCACTTAAGAAACAAAACATTTAGCGGCTATAACAGCAAACCTTTATTTCACTCAAAAGTCTGAGAGATTCAGCTGATCTGGGCTGGGTTCAATCATTTTTCAAGGGTTTATGTTTCTTGAATGACCTGGGATGGCTTCAAATAGATGGTTTTGGCATCTCAGCTCCTGGGATCACTGAGTGATGATGGTGAACAAGAGCATGGCAAGCCCAGTTGTACCAACACTTTTCAAGATCCTGCTTGTGTCAACACTTGCTAATAACCCATTGCCAAAGAAAAGCCCAGAAGTAACACTGGTGAAAGAAGATAAAACCATTTTGGCGCAAAGAAATCCCAAGTCAAGTTCAGGATCAAAGAATAAGGAAACAGACTCTAAGTCTTTAGTGAAAGAATCTGCAAAGTCATGTAAAGGGTGTGAATACAGAGAGGGTAAAGAATTATGATTCTTAATGCAATCAGTCTTTTCTGTGGAGCAAAGCTATGTAAGTTTCTGTGGGTGAAAATGGTCAGGGTGGATCAGAACTGGACTTGAATCATCCACTCAGAATATCACTTAGGATCACTTCCTGCCAGGAAAAGGGAATCCAGTAGCTGGAGACTGTGGGTGAATCAGGGGGTAGGAGCTGTGGGTCAAGGATAGGTAAAGAGATTGAACTAGTTAGGTCTCCCACACATTAGGAAACTACATAACTAGTAAGTCACTCAGATTGTCAAAGAACTCACAGAGGTACTGTACAAGAGAACCAGTGTTTTACCTGCCTGGGACAGAGGGTATCTGTGACCAATCAATTAATTAACATTTATGTAGAGGGGATCACACCTACCTGGTCAGTTTCCCTTAATCCAACTTTCCTGCCCCTGTCCTCATTAAACCTGTATCTTGGAAGGAGAAGAATGAGTAAGCAGACAACACCTCTTTTTACATTTTAGAACCTTTAGCAAACCTGTAGTAATACAATTGGGGACAAGGAGAGAGCACATTATGTTGGGGGCTGGGAATGGGTAAGAGAGAAGGAGAGAAAGAAAGAGAAGGCAGAAAAAAAGTGATTGAATCTTATGGAATTTGCTTAAGATGATAAGAGAACAAGGATGATTAAAGAAAATAAAACCATCTTATATTTGTATCTCTCCTGAATTGTGACTCTTCAATAAATAGGTACATAGTACATACATACATAGGTACATAGTAAAATATGCTGATTATTCATTGCAGTTGAACAATCAATATTTATACAATCCTATCTCCAGTTTTATTTTTGTTAGGCTAGATTCCTAGAAGTGAAAACACAGATGAACAGGTTTTCTTCCTAAGGCTTTTCCAAACTATTCATTGCTTTCAAGAAAGATGATGTCAATTTTTAGTTCTTAACTATACTTATAGAAGCACCTATGTCAGAGTACTCTTATTAGCATTAAAATAAGCTTGCCAAGCAAATAGGCAAAACAGATGTATGATTGCTTTATCATTTATTTTCTTTGCTAAAGTGTTGTGTTAAAAATATATACATGTATATGCATATATTTTAAAATGCATATATACCTTCTTTATTTTATCTTCTGAGAATTATGTATTTTCTAAACTCCCTGGAAGTTTTAAAAAATATATCTTTAATTTTTTATTAGGGTAATATTGATTTACATCATTGTTAGTATTTTGGAAGTTTAGGATTCTTCTTCACACACACACACCCCACTCCATGGTAGGCACTATAGCGTACCCACTCCCTGGCAATTTTCAAAAGGTCATTCTATTAAGTTTTATTTTTTTCAGATTTGATTAAATAATATTCAAATTGTCTAATCTTACATTTGTTAACAGCTCAGAAATCTCATGTCTTATAAAGGTAAGCTTAATTTATGAGTACTTCTTTAGGCCACTGAGGCAGTTTAGCCTAGCAAATAAAAACTTTAAGACAGAGCCAGAGAAACCTGAGTTCAAATTTTTTTTGTCACAAGTTCTGTGATCTTTATTCATATTTACTTCTTTGAGCCTCTGTTAACTCAGTTATAAGATGGAAAATATGATCCTGTCTTCTGTTTTTTGTGTGTGTGTGTGAGTATCGAAGATACATAAAGAATCCAACACATAAAGGTGTACAACATTCTATCATCCTTTGAAATCAAACCATGAAAGAACATCTAGATCCGAAGGGAAACTGATAAATGGGGAAATATAATTACTTTATGCTTTCACAGTTTGTTCTCATAATGCATTAGTTTTTATTTTTTATGGTGACTCAATGTTTTCGTCAATAGAAGTAAAAATCATGTTAATATATAAGAACCATCAGTCTATAAACCACTTCCTTTTCTTATTTCCTCTGTAACCTTTAACAGTAATCTTAACTTTGTCTCCCCTCCCTTTACCCCTCCCCCCTTCTCTTTATAGTGCAAAGGTGATCCTATGCAAAGAGTTATTACAGTTGTTTTTCCTATGGAAATATTTAAATAGTAAATACTTTTTAAATCTAGATCTTCCTCCTTAATATAATTCTTCCCCACACATTTGTTGAAATACAATTTATATATAACATTGTGTAAATTTAAGGTGTACTACAGGTTTTGATATATATATAGCAAAATGGTTACACCCATAGTGTTAGTTAATGACTGTATCATATGGTGTAATTACCATTTCTTTTTTGTGATTAGAATATTTAAAGATGTAGCCTCTTGGTAACTTTCAAGTATATGATACAATATTATTAACTATAATCACCATGACTTGCTTATCTTGTAACTGGATATTTGTACTCTTTGGCCAGCATCTCCCCTTTCCCTCACCCTTCAGCCCCTCACTACTAACTAATCTCTTTTTCTATGGGTTTGACTTTTATCAATTCCAGATGTAAATGATATCGAATAGTATTTGTTTCTCTCTGTCTGACTTATTTCACTTAGTGTAATGTACAACAGGTCCATCCGTGTTGTCACAAACAGCAAGATGTCCTTTCTCAGGGCTGAATAATATTCCACTCTGTATATCACATCTTATTTATCAGTTATTCCATTGATAAACATTTAGGTTGTTTCCTTCCCTAAGCTATTATGAATAATGCTGCAGTGAACACATGAGTGAAGATATCTCTTCAAAATCCCATTCTCATTTCCTTTGATGTATACCCAGAAGTAGAATTGCTGGATCATATGAACAAGAAACCTTTATTATTATTATTATTATTATTTTATTTATGTCCTTTACATTATTGTGTAGAACAAGAAACTTACTTTTAGCACATACATGTGAAAATCCGGCTGTTTAAGTGATTTTAAAATCAATGCAATTCCTATAGGATGTTTAATTTTAGTAAATTTTTCAGCAATGAATCTGAATGTAGTTATTAGTGTCTAAAGCACAACACTGAACATGGAATCGACTCAAAAACTCATCTTTCATTGCTCTTCAATGACTTCGTAGAAGTTTTCTAATGGAGTTTTTTATATAGTCATGCTTTCAACTATCAGACTCACATATACATAGGCATACAATAGAAAATTTTAAATAAAATTACGTTAGGCCTATTTTGAAATTAGAATTTTTGAACTGTAAATATTCTTCTTTAAGTTCATTTTATTGCTTCTTTGCTAAGTTGAAACCTCTCACGATCGTCAAAGATAGGATGAGAAAACTAATAATGCCTCAACCTTGGTTACCAGATTGTATTAAATGATAATGCTGTTCATCATAACCAAATGACAGCTTCTTTTTATTTTCTGTAGTGAGTTCTTCTACTCAGGTCAACTTTGAGAAACAAACATGGCCCTGTAGGCTGTGACATCTGAAGTGCTGTTTTTGTCAACAATGACACAATCTAATACATTGTCATTACAACGACTATAGGATTATAGTCATATAGAAATTGAACTTTGGTTTTGGTTTTTATCAGTTTTAATTTGTCATTATTTTTATATTTGTCTAATTCTGCTTACTCTCCTAATACGCTAATTCTCACAGGATAGAGATGTGTCTTACCTCTCCATCCTTGCAAATCTTGATTGAATTTTTGTTTTAAGAAATGGAGTTCAGTCATCTTATTTGTGTTAGGAGTATTTGAAAACAACTATTTTTTGTTTTAAAAAAATAGCCAGAACTCTATAATCTTTTGGACATCTCCATTCCTTAGTATGCATTAAATGTCTATTTCTAATTCTCACTACTGTAATTTCTATCTGGCATATGGGACTGAGAATAATTATTTTCTATCACTTATATAGGAGCCCTTTGTACTCTCTTAAACTGTCTTTATTGTCTCTTAAACTCCTTTACTCATATTCTTTACTAGCAAATTTTGAACTATCCATCTCTTTGTAATGGTCTTGCTCAAAACTGCCATGCAGAACTTTACAAATATTCTGACTAATACATATTATTTGTATAGTGTTAAGTTGTATGTATACTTGTGTGATCCAGAGGTCAATTGATTCATGTAAATAAGCAAATTTAGGATGAAAGAACTTAGTAAAGGGACTAATGATTACCCCCATAACCCTTTGGAAAGAAATCAGACAACAGTTTGTTTGATATGTTATCTTTTTATGCTATTTATCCAGTGACCATCATGGAGGAAGATGTTTCTATCCCCAAATGATATAAATAGCAGGGAAATAAGTGCCAATTCACATTTCATGAAATAAATGGAATTTTCTGCTAAATTAGGTTTGAAGGACAGACTTATTCAGTAGACTCTAGTTAATGTATATGAAGACACTGAAACTCATTCACTAAACCATGTACTTAGAGTGTGATCTTAATATTGACTTTGATCTAAATAGTCTCTTTTCCTGGGATTGCAGTATGACCACTTGCCACCTCTGTGACCTAACCAGTGGTGTGTATCCAAACCAGACAGAACAACTGATTTACCTCTGTGGCCTTTGAAACAGTGTCTATGGACTCATTAGTTCCAAGTTTAAGACTACCTGAAAAATAACTGACGCAGATAAAATGTTCTATTTGTCTTTTACATTATTGTGTATTCCCTGTAGGTTTCCCATCACCAATTCACCCTTGAACCATCACCACAGTACCTTGTGCTCTTTTCTCCCCCGTTTTGAGCCCTTATCCTCCCCCTCCCTTGCTGAATGTCTCTCTCTTATTTGGTTCCCCTATATCCCTGTGATAAGTGAAACCATTTTATATTTTTCTTTTTCCACTCATTCTTATTTGGAAAAAAAATGTTCTATTTGAATTTTCAATATTTTCCTTCTTACAATGTAAAAGTGAATAAAAACTATTTCAAGCTGTTGATTTTGCCACTTTACTTAGAGCAATAAATCTCATTTGCTCTCAATCAAGACCAACTATTTTCACCCTGGAGGAGGTGAAGAGTTGAACTCTATAACTTGCATCACCAATGCCAATGGCACCAGCATCTGCAAATGCAGGTGTTGCTGGCACTGACAACCACAGTGGCCCTTGAATCCTGGATGCTGCTGCAGCTACCAAAGTCTTACCCCATAACTACAAAATGAATCCACCACTTCCCTGCTCTTTAGGTCACTAGCTCCAGATGCAACAGCCTAATGAGTTTGCCTCTGATGATTGGCTGAAATTTGCTCATGTACCCATGCCCTAATTACCACACTTACTAGGAAAGCAAGTATTCCCACTTTTCAGTTTCTTTAGTGGCATCTATGCTTTGCCATATGCTAGGCCCTACGAAGATTCAAAGGTGGGGCTCTAGTTCTGATGGGGAGACAGGAAGTGGGAGGGGAGACCAGCTGCAGAGTCTAAATTAAATTGTTGAGCCTGGCAGAAATGCTTTCTTTTCAAGGGTCAAAGCCTTCCAAAGTTTGTCCTAAATACCAAGCTGAAGTAGCAGAACTATAGATCAAATCAGCCAGGATTATTTGTTTTTGTTTTTTTAATCCTACCCTTACATTTTGACTTGAGGGGAATTTCTAAATTTGTTAGATGCCTGTTCATCTTGCATGTGGAAGTTTGTTTGCTTTTTGTACAAATTTTAACCAACGGTGGTCATTAACTATTACTGAAAGACAAAATTAATGAGTTACTAAATATTGATGAATGACAGAAAATACAATACAAATCGTGGAAACACTGACAAAGTTAAAAAAAATGGGGTCACTGAAAAGTATTAATCATAATAGGAAAACACACTGTGCAATTTTGTTGAGTTTCATTATATCTTTTAACATTGGTTTAATTTCCATTTTCAAAGATAAAAACATTCTCCTCTTTCACTGAGTACAAGCCCCATTAATAGAAATAAGACAGTAATTTGCATAACAATAACTCCCTTGGCATTTGATTTTCTTTAAAAGAAAGGTTGGTCTTATAGAACACATCAATATTTTCATCATAATATTTTATAATCCTTTAATTATTTTCTAAAATCAGAACTCAGAGACATAATATATCATCATTTTCCTTGTCACATGGTTAAAAATGCTTCTTAAATTTTTCCCATTTGATTCAACTTCACTTTCCCCTCATACCACTTGCCACTTCTTCCTGTGTTCTAGTCTTCTGTGGTCTAGCCACACACATGTTCTTTTCCACAACCCTCAAATTAGCTGTGGTCTCTAATGTTTGTGAAAAGTGGGCACTATATTCTTCCTTTCCTGGGAATTTCTTTTTCCTGCCTAGCCAATCCAATTTCTGTTCATTTTCTCTGTGAAGACAAACTGGGTTCTATCACACAGAATCAATCCCTCCTAATTCTTTCGATCATATTTTATGCCCTAGGCATGGTGTTCCATGCTGTTTTCATACTGCCCACACTCTAAAGTACTTACACAGAGGTATAAGGTATATTCACCTTTCATTCAGTAGAGAAAAAAGAATGGACTCTGGAGCTAGACAGCTCTTACATGGCATTTAAATACCACTACTCATTAGCAAAGTGAACTTGTTGACTCATTGAGTCTCCCTGACCTTAATTTCCCATTTGTAAAATTGGACAAGTAATATCTAGCTCATGGGGTCATTGTGATGATTAAATAGGATTCTGTATACAATGTTCCTGGCCCATTAGTAAATGCTAACTCCTTGTTTTCCCTTCCAAGTTTATAACATGTAAAACTTACCATGTTTATAGATTATATTGGCAGGGAGAGAGATGTAGCACTGTGTCTGGTCCAGAGTACACACTCAATAAATCTTTGATGAGTAAATGAATGACTGTGATTTCTTTCCACATTTCTTTGGAAGTTGTGTCTTTTTTTTTTTTTTTTTTTTTGCCTACTTTGATTGAATAACTGTTTTCAAACCAGACATGCTGGACTCAAATGGAAAATTGGACAAAGTTGCAGTTATTTCACCTCTCACTCTTCCCCAACTTGTTTTGGATTTCAAATGATCATACTTCCTAGAATCCAAAATGGAAATTTAAAATGAAAAACTGTTACTTCACATTTGCACCCATTTTATTTAGCTTTTCATCATGATGTTGTTTTGATGAGATGAGATGTAGGGGTCACTGAGTGGGGTCCTTGGGTTACCTCTGAGAAAACTTTTTGCATCGTTTTCCTCTCAGCAGCACACAATTAATTTATCATGGAGATGAAGACGTTTGCACAAAGACAGTCAGGGTAAGGTATATTTTAAAAAGACAGGTTTATTAGGGAAAGGAGAAAGAAAAAAAGAGGCACCTGCATAGACGTATGTGGGCAGGCTTGAGATGAGAGCTTCATTTTGCCAGTACAGAAATTGTTCTGATATAATGTTCCTTTTGGGGGTAAGGGGTTATTCCATTTTGGAATTGTTAGCTATTATTAATCATTTCTAGGGGGTGATGGGTTAATTTTAAGAACCAGTGATTTTCTATAATGGTCCTCAGTCTCCATATCCACCTCTGGTCTACATGACTAGTGTATTTTCTATAGCACTTGTCAGTAATGACTGACAATTCCCATAGTCCCACATCAGTGCCTTGCTTAAGGAATTTTTAAATTCCTATAGCTGATTTAATGACAGTGTTAGTCATTTCTACCTCTACCTCCAGTTTCTGGTTTTGTGACACCTCCATTCCAAATTTTCTACTCTGAACCTCTCTCAATTCCATTTATATTATGTTGCTTTACGTAGTTCCAGGACATAATCACCTCCGTTTCATCATGGGCAATCTTTGAATAAAAAGGGAGGTATTTGTTGAGAATGTATAAGTACTTTTGTTTTTCTGTCTCAAAATTAGCCAAATTAAATGATGACTACTTAATTTATGAAGTCATTAAACCCCATACATATGCTTAGAGAACAAAACAATAACAACCTTAATTATTGTTATGAAAAATTTTTGAAAGATAAATTAATGATGGTTGGATAATTGCCTTTTATTCAACAAAGAGTGAGATATTTAATGTGATAATTTTTTAAAATAGCGTATTAAAAGTTTTCATATATTCCAGCTTGGAGTTATTTATCTTAGAAGTTACAGTGGTTATTGCAAGTAGTTACTTTTCTCTTTTAGAAAATTTTATTAATCATAAAAGGATTTCTCTGGGCAATGCTTTTGATCCTGAACAAATCTAGTGATATTATGTCCTTTGAAATTTTTATACTGGAATGAAGTAGTAAAAGAAAATACTAGGCTGCGTCTTCAAAAGTAATTATGCCATACTGGATTTTCACATTGAAGTAACTCTTTTTTTTAATTTTCTTAGTTAAGCTTGGAGAAAGGTCTGGCTTTCCCAGGTATACTCACAAAAAGCTATGTAGAGTTCATGTCTGAGTGGAGTCTTAAATAATTACTAGGCATTTTCATAATGAAGAAGCATGGGAATACATTTCAAGTGGAATGAATAACCTTTCCCAGTTGACATTGGGTTTGACTTTTTTGTGATAGTCCTTCAAGTGTCGTCAACAGCTATTACTATAACCATCAACACTTTCTCTTTGGAAATGCACATGTGAAGAGGATAAAAAGAATGGGTAATTCCTTCTTCAGTCTTTTTTCTCTACTGGAACAGGTTACCCAGCAAAATAGGCTGGGCAAAGTTCCAGGTTGCTACTCTGTGTTTCTAAGGATGGTAGTTTGCTATCATTCCCAACACAATCTTTGCTCTGCAACTACATTTTCCTGTATTATCTATAAAAATTGCAAAAACTGCAACTTATACTATCTTCTGAAAACTTCTTTAGAGGAGACACCTGGTCTTGTGTGAAGCCAAACTTTCAGAATTTTTTATGATCTATAACTTTTTATTTGTCACATTCTTGTTTCTGGGCTCTTGATCAAATTGTGAGATAAATTCTTTGACTTCAGTCTCCATTATATCTCCCTCCCCTGAACATCATATGGCACCATCTCTATATATTGCATTTGTTTCTCTTCGCTATTTAAGTAAAAGTAATCATTCTTTCTGGATTTTGAGCATTTTGGTTGTAGGGAGCAAGTTTTATAGACCTGGATATACACAAGTAGCACCTAAAATAAGGAATTATTGTTACATTGTTTAGTATGATAATGATATTATGGCTATGATTTTTAAATCCCTTATATAATAGAGATACAGACATATTTATAGTGAAATCTGATATCTGATATTTATTTAAAAATACCTCAGAAAATGGCTTTGGTGTATAGAAAAAAATAAGAACAATAAAATATTGATAGTTACTAAAGTTGCGGAATGGGTGCATTAGGGGTTGATTATAGTTTTTTCTCTACTTTTATGTGTTAGAAAATTTTCATACTAAGGTTAAAATATAAAAATATAGATAATATATAGCTATAAGGAAATATAAAAATAAATAATATAAATAAGTTTGTATTAAAATATTTGTTGACAGAATTAACCCCTGAAATTACCACTTTCCTTACATGATTACTGGACGATATAAACAACTGCCCTGTCTTTATCTAAATGGGATGAAATCTAAGGTTACCACTTTGCTCATGATAGTTTTCTCTTTTCTGGAAATGGATCAAAACACAGAAGTAGGCCTCTGGTGGCTATTCCCAAGCTATTGACACTGCCACTCCAGAGAGAGTGGAACAAAGTATAGGTGATAGTTGACTCAAACTGGGCCAATCATTTTCTCTCCTCAGACAATTTGACACTTGTAGGAGAGAAGCACGTAGCCTGGATCTAGTTGGAGATCAGATGTGTTGATGGCAGTACCAAGAGATAAGGTTTACACACTCTTGCTCTGAGGTGTCCCAGTTGCCTGCTCCCTGCTTTTCTGCACTTTGGTTGTCCTCTTCTTCCGCTGATCCTGTGAAATGCTTCAGTATTTGTCCAGTAAATCTTCTTGCTACTCTTTTTGTTTGTTTAAATTATCCAGAATCCCTTTATGCCTCTTAGGATTAAAAAAAGAGCTTATTCCCACTTTTTTTGTTTAAGCTAGCCAGAATTCTTTTGTTACTAGAATAAAAAAATAAAAACTTAGTTAATATACTATCTGAGTGAAATGTATTCATTCACATTACAAGGAACAGAATGTCTGAATACAGCACAGTTCTATGTGTGGAATATTTCCATATATTATTGTGTGAAAGGTTTCCTTTCTTCAGGCTTACACTCCTGCATTCAACCTATCATTATTGAGTACTACAACATGCCTACACTGTGACGAGCATGGACACCCAGTGATACAAAATATGGAGAGGGTCTGCCCTCGGGGAACTTGTAATTTTATGGAATCTAAATATCACATAACAATATTGGACATTGTTTTAGAGTAGATATGAATATTGAAAAGGATAGGAATATATTGCTTAAGAAGGTGAAAAACCAGAGCACTGATTAAAATGAGATGGTGAGGGTGGAAAATGAACTTGACTTGAGAGTAGTGGACTGGAGATGAGAGTATGATGTCATTCTTGAAAGGACAACTTCCAGAATTCTGTCTAATTAACAAAATGGAAGGAGAACCCCTACATTCAAAAAGATGTTAGTCACTATCTGATTAATAATTAAGATGAAATTGGTATTATTTAATATTCACTATCAGAACAATATGTAACCTAGAACATCTATTTCATTATAATCATAAAGCTCCCTCAGGCTTCATTAACTAGAATTTTGGTAGATGTCTGTCCTTCCTAAGCTGGGTAGTAGTAGGAGCAAAGGTTATTTGGTGAATGCTTTAGAGACTAAAATTGTGATTCCTGACCATTAGGCTAGAGAAATGCCCAAGTCTTCTATAGCACATGGCTGTTTTACGTGCAAGGAAGTTGGTAACGACCAATAATATGGGAAGCAGATAGGTTAAGTTATCTAGGCAAGGACAGAATCCATGGGGCAGACATCTGATTGAAGAGCATTCTACAAAGAGTGAAAAGATAGAAATTAAAGCAGTTGATAGAAATTTAAGACAGAAATAAGATAGAAGAAATAAGAAATAAGATAGAAATAATAGAAATAAGACAGAAATTAAGACAACTCTTTTGAGAAGTTTTTGCTACAAAATCTAGAAAAGAAATGAGGTGGTAGCTGGAAAGAGATGTATAGGTCAAGAGAGACTTGTATATGTAGAAGTATGTATATACATATTTAAGATTGGAGAAGTTACTGAATGTTTAATGTTGACAAGTATAAGCCTATGAAAAGCAAAAATTGAGAGGCAGAAGAGAAAAGAAAGTTGAAATGTGTTGTTGATTAGGAGAGAAATGCTATTCATGAATGCGCAAGTTGAGAGATTGATATCAGAAGGAAGATCATTCATTCATCCACAGTAATAGCAGACAGAAGGAGTCGGTGGGTCAGATGCAAGTAGGTGAGTAGAGGGGGTGGTGACTGGTGTTAATTCTCTTTTGATTGCTTATGTGGAACCCTAATATGTAAATCACACTAAAGTAACTCACAGGTTTCTCTGCCGGATTAAGTTTTTGGTAGAGAAGTTTTCATTGCTTGTATCCCCGTGAATGATTTCCATGATGTCTTGATTCTAAGGAGTCTGATTGTTAGTAAGTTTATTGTTCTAGAACTATATTCATGAATAGATCAGTGGAATCAGTGCTAGCACAGAAGGACCTGACATTGCAGGTTGAATACAATTCAGAGTCCTTACTAGAGACTGCAGATTCTTACATAATCTGATCTCTGTTTCCTTCTTTAAATTTATATACTACTATTTTTTCCCTTGCATACTCTGTTTCAGCCAAATTGTCTTTCCTTTCTGCCAGTAAATCAAGATCTTTCCAGTTTTAGAAACTTTGCACCTACCATTTCCCTCTTTTGGGGACAGTGTTCTATCAGGTAGGTGTGGGGTCATCTCATGGTTATCATTTAGGAACTCATGGAAGCCTCCTTTGTTCCCTTATTTCAAGTTGCACATCCCCTACTCAGCCATAACCTTTACTGTATTTTACCTGTTGGTAGCATTTATCACTAACCAAAGTTTTATCACTTCTTTCTGCATTGTCTGAACCCCCAGCATTTAGTATAGAACCTGGTTTTATTAGATGCTCAAAAAATTTTAAAGAAATACCCACAAATGACTCTGATCTTGCATTTATTGCTTTCAACCTTTTTACTTCTCTGTCAAAAAAGACTTGGAAAGACATACTCATCAAATTTGTAGATAACATAAAACTGCTAATTTACTTATTTTAATTTTGTTGAAGTAACATTAGCTTACTATTCTGGCTATGATTCAGAGGTACAGGACAAACCTCCTCACATGTATGTCGCTATACCACACCCAGCACCAAGACCACATAGTCCTCCAGATATTCTCCTTTGGTTCTTTTGTTGCTGGAGATGAATCCACAAAGACATTACTGAAGTCAATGCGTGGAATGTTTTGACTATGTTTTCATCTATGTATTTTATGGTCTTATGTCCAATTCTTTAATCCATTTTGAGTTAAGTTTTGTGAGATAGTGGTCTAGTTCCATTCTTTTGCACATAGTTGTTAATATATTTCTGATACTTAAAATATTAAGATGCTGCATTTTATATATTTTAGCATATTTATAGAAGATATATTGAATTTAGTTGTCTGTTATAATTTATTATAATCATTAAAGGCTATATAAGTTAAAAAGCATAAAGTATACATTGCTGTATAGAGTGGCTTAAGAAATCCCAAATAAATAGCAGCAAATAATATGTCTAACATTGTAATTCTGCATACCTACTTAGTCACAGATGGAATAGGAAGATATATTTTATAGAATATATAGTAAAAATGCTGACCAAATTCAAGAGCCATAGTATTTGTTTGCTGTAGTTTATTCTATAGTAGGGAAAATGGAATCCAAGTCTTATGGCAATTCTTTGGCTTCTTCTTTTGGGGTTCTAATGTGGAAACAACTGAAGCAGAACTCATAGAACACTGAACTATTATAGCTAAGAAAAGAAAATATTAAATTACCAAAGAAATTTGACTTTGAATTTTTAAAATTTTGACTGGTTTATTATAAATTTTCTCTCAACTTCTATTGAAAATTTTTGACTCAACAGAAAGATAAAATAATGGTAAAATGAATATTCACATACCTTCTCCTAGATTAGCTTAACATTTTGCCCTGCATGAGTTACCTTTATAACTAATAACACATTTTTAAAGATTTTATAGCATTTAAATTTCACACTCATTTTATTGTCTTTACCCACAAAATAGATTTATATACCTTGTGAGGGCAAGAAGTAGGCCTGTTTTGCTCAGTGTGCATCTTTTAGCACTGAATGTGGTGTTGGGCATATAGCAGGAACTCAAAAGATACCAAATTGCTCTTTATTCACTTGACTCTTACTAGAAGCACAAATCAATTGAAGCTTGAAAGAAATTAAGTTGATTTGATATTATTTTTTTTAAAGATTTATTTATTTATACATACAAGCTGGGGTACAGGCCAGAGGTGTGGAGTGGTGAGAGGCTTTACCAGAGACAGAGTGGGGAGCAGAACAGGCAGATCAGAAATACACTGCTGAGGGGAGCAGCGGGCAAGGCAGGAGAGGTCTGCTGCACCATGTGGGATTCTCCCCGGCTGGGCATTGAACTCGCATCGCTGCTGCTGACAGCTCCACAGTGCAGTGCTCAACCGCTACGCCACCAGGGAGGCCCTGATTTGATATTAAGGCAGAACATTCGTACGTGTCCTCAAATTTAAGGGGAATATGTCTAAATCTATATTTTATTTCTCTTTTACTTATTAGCATTTCTTCTATTAGATCAGTGCTCATTAAATATTCCTTGAATGATAGAACAAAGAAAATTTTGTTAGCATATCCACCACAGTCCTATCTAACTTTGGAAAATTAGCCTTAATGTGGAGAATGAGGTTATTCAGACTGCGATAATCCATGAATGAATCTGGCATTTCAGTGGATCTGTGTTGCAAGAGTAAATCCTAGAGCTGGAATTCGGTGAAGAACAATGAACTCTAAACAGAATGGAAAGTAAAATTTAAATTTCAAACTTGTCTTGTTTACTTTTTTGTGTCTGGGATAAAGATTTTTATAATCAAGAGATGTGTGCGGTGATTGAATAGTATTTGAAACAAGTTATTTCCACAGAGTAGTAGAATTTGGTCAGTTTTAAAGTGAACTTGCTAAGTTTTACAGGATTTATTCTAATGAATGCCAATTAGTAAAAGAGAAAAATGCCTTAAAATTAGTGAAATAAAATGAGAATCTTCCTTGGTGAATAGAAATGCCCTTTGTTGACATATGCTCCTATGCTTATTTAGAGAAGTTGAGAATGGATGATCTCTTTGTATCAAGTACTCATTACTTTGTCCATTTTTTAAGTGTCCATGAATTGTGTCATTCATTCATTTAGTCACAAACATTTTCAACTTACTATAAAGAGAAAATTTCCCATGGGTTTCTCATATTTCTATACATGTTTCTACCTGAGCACAGTTTCCTTTGTTTTGGATGATGTGATTAAAGATGTTTGACAGTGAACAGCAGATAAAGACGGTATTTCTCCGGAGCACAGGACTGGTTTGTTTGCAGTCAGTGTGTTAAGGGTGAGATCTCTTGAGCAATTCTGGACAGGTTTCCTTGTAGGCCAGTCTTTAATAATAAATGGTTGCTTTTCTTAGGCTCAGGGGTTCTCAGCTGTGAGGCAAACCCATTCATTACCTGAGCAGCATCTACCTAGGCTTCCCGGTGTAACCCCCAAAGGACGAGCGATAAGGGGAACCAACATGAACATGAAGTTCAAGTGCTATGAGTAATAAAATTATTTGTTTCTGAACTAGGAGTCTCATATCTTTTGCTAGTATACAGAAAATAAGGCAGAATAACATGTCAGCTTGCAAAGTTTTGTAAAATCTCAGAATTACAGTTTTATAACAGCACGTTATACTATGCTTTGCCTATTGGGGAACGATACTCCAATAGAAGATGGAAATATGAGTTTGCAAAGCTTTTTTCTTCTAAATCAAGACATGCTCTGGCTCAAGATCCTGGTACAGTTCATGCTAGATGATTGGGGTAGGGAAGAGTTGAATCTAGAGGAAAAAAATAATACTTGCCTGAGGCAAAAATCAAGTCAACAGAAGTGCTCCGGTCCTATCCAAGAAAAGCAGCCTAATGTGTGGTTTGGAATTGACCTGGATGAATGAACAGATTAGGAAATGGATAGCTCTTGGAGGTTAGGATAGCTCAGGTAACCACATATTCCCCCCAAGAATAGTCAGAACAGATTGGTAGGCAGTA
>PVIJ01003575.1:59794-132455 GCA_004024925.1 Scalopus aquaticus
CCCCCCCCCGCCCCCCCCCCCCCCCCCACTGATTGTCTCTCTCCTATTTGGTTTCCTTATAGTCCTGTTATAAGTGAAACCATTCGATATTTTTTTTCTCTTTCTTTCTGGCTTATTTCACTGAGTATGATCCCCTCTAATTCCATCCATGTCGCTGCAAATTGCATGTGTTCATCTTCTTTCCATGATGAATAGTATTCCATTGTGTATATGTACCACATCTTCTTGATCCACTTTTATGCAGATTGGGATATTTTCCTACCCCTAAAAGTGCCTCTTAGGTAAGATTTTGAATTCTTAAGTTGCCAAAGCCTTGGGCTATTCTAGCCCTAGACTGGTAGGTCATAATCGTTTTCATTATTAGTGTTTAAGGGAATGTGATGTGCTTTACCTATTGGGGAACAGTGTCTGAGACCTGAGATTCTTTTGTTGGGTTGTATTGGTTCCTGATGACTGGTTATCTAATCTCTTCTCCAGAAGAATTTTCGGTTGCTGGGAACAGTCAACTTTGAGTATTGAATTGAAAGTATGACACTTTGGGCCTTTAAGAGATCGAGCTGGACAATTTGAAAAACAACAAGTCGATAGTGGCTTAAATAGTAACAAATTTTCAAATGATGTGTCATTCAGTTTTCTCAGTATAAACAGTTACAGTTCCCGGAGGAATTTAGAACTGTTGGCTGTGCTCTTTCTAAAGGGGATTGTGGTTAAAATAGCAGCAGTCAGTCCAAGCTGGCAAGCCAAAGCAGTGGTGGCTAAGCCTTTTTGGACTCATAAATAGATTTATAAAAATGGATATGCCATGAAATGCAAGGGCTATGGTGTAATCACATGAAAGTTTGTAGAACAAACTCCTTAGTTATTTCAGACTCTTAATATTGGTTCAATTTACAGTGCCCTTCTAAAAGGTTCAATGATTCTATCAATATTGTTGGCAGAATCTCAGAAAGTGAAGATTTTCACAGCTGTAAGGCAAACTATTAGGAACAGTTTATCTTAGAGGTACATAAGGGCACATATTGCCCTTTAATTTGACTACTCATATCTTTAGTGGGGAACAGGCTTCTAGATGTTGAATGTGGAATAAAAAAAGCAAACACATGTGCAAAAACTCTCAAGTAGATCACAATTCCTGGTGTCTGAGCTAAACTGTCAGGTTCAAAAAGAGATATGGAAATTGAAGGGCAGAGTTGAGGGCAATCTAAGAGAACTGGTGGAATGAGATGGCGTCAGGAATTCTTGGTCAAACTTAATTTCAAGGGAAGATCACTTGATTTGAAGTACAGAAAAGCAAACTAAGAATTTAAATTAATGGAAGCAAGACTGGGAAAAGCAAATATGGGCAGAAGGATGATTCAGGCATATCAACAGTTCAGCATAGGCAGGATAACTGCAGAAAAAAAAAGCACCAGGCAATAATGTCTGACCAGACTATTTTAGCACAGCAAATGATGTGGACCGGACCTTACCAATAACCTGCTGAATTTTAATGCAGTTTGATTTGGAATTCCATGGGACTGTAACTGATGGTATTTTCAATGTTAGGAGCAGCAATAGAAAGAATGGGGCTCTTTGCATCTCCCTCCTATCAAAGATACGGTTGCCCTGACAAAGGGTGTTTCCCCAGATGATCAAGAGCCTTTCAATCAAAACAGAGGCAAGCATTAGCAGGAGTAAAGTTAAAATCAAATGTAGAAATTCAGTGAAGGGATTTGTATACACAATCATACTGGGGGCCAGGAGGTATCAGAAGTTATGGGATGGAGTCAGAGGTTAGCATTCCTTTGTTCCTTCCTTCATTCAATGTGTATGGTGCAGTAGGCTTGAGGCTAGCTTTTAGGAAAATGAATATGATAAGATATAATCCACACCCTCTGATAGTTTAGAGGCTGGTAGCTACACTGGACAAGCTGACTACAATCAAGTGTGGTAAGAGCCATGCTAACGATCACACCAGGCTTATCTAAGGTGGTGTTGAGGTAAACAGACTGAAAGATGGTTGCCTGGAGAAGGCTCTGACCAAACTGAAAAAAGATGAGGAAAAGGTAGATAAGTAAAAGGGAAGATTGTTCTAAACTGAAGTTTGTACAAATACTGTGACTTAAAAGAGAATGTGATGAATACAGGCATCTTGAAGATTTCGGGGTGTCTGTGACTGGAGAGCAATAAGGAGCATCATGTGGGTCATAATTTCTGTCCAGTGGGAGAGAAACTCAAACACTCACTTTTAGGTTTCGAACCAATTCCAGTCGTGGGCAACAGCAACTCTCTTAACTGTCTTTGGTTCTTCTCTAGGCAAGTTTTAATTTTTTTTTAAAGGTTTATTTATTTATACATACAAGCTGGGGTTGCAGGCCAGAGGCGTGGGGCGGTTAGAAGGTTCACCAGAGCCAGAGTGGGGAGCAGAACAGGAAGATCAGAAAACACTGCTGACAGCGCCATAGTGCAGAGCTCAACCGCTGCGCCACCAGGGAGGCCTTAGGCAAGCTTAATTTTGCTAGCATTCCTTTCTCACCATGAAATAGAGTGCAAGCTCTCACTTCGAAGAGTGAGAGGTGGAGAGGGAGAGTAGAAACAACCTTTTTACTGAACATAGATCCACATACTGAGTTTCTAGTTCTTTTCCCTTGAGTTTCTAAAAGTCACAGACCAGCATACCTAGATAAACCCATGAGGAATTTCTTGTAAGCCTTTCCCTAAGCAGAAGGATATGAACCCATATCTGTCCCCAAAATAGCAGACTCTGGGGGCAATCTTTGAGCCTTTTGCCCCCTGATGGGGGCCAGGGAAGAGTAGTGGGGAGACACAAGTCTAACACATCCTTTAGATTCTACAGTCCTTGGCCTGAATTCACATTTAGTTCTTCCGTTTTTGGTTTAAATATGTTACAGAAAATAAAAATGACATGTTTGTTTAATACTACTTAGATATTATCTATAATGATGGATTGTTGCTGTGAATATTTGAGTTGTGATGAATGCTTGAAAAGACAGTGTTTGTTAAAGTGAAAGCACTAGAATGCTGCATTAGACACAAGGTTGTGATGGTTCTGGTACTAGCATGCAAGTAATGAAGATTGCCTTGCCCACCTCGTGTGGTTATTTGAAAGATGAAATTCCAGAAGGTTTGTGAAAATGAAGTGTTGCTAGGATGTTTTACAAACATAAAATGTTATTATTTGACATACTCCTTATCTATCTTTCTAAAAACAGTACTTCTGAAATGAAATGAATCTTTTAGCTAGAAATAAGTTGCCGTGGTATTAGAGATACTTGGATGAAACATTAGCAAATAAATGAAAAAAGAAACTGATTAAACATTGTCATGTAGAACTGGTTTTTAATAGTGTCTCAATGTGCTGAATAACATTTAGGTCTCCCCTGTATATCATTTGCTCTATCGTAAGCTGACAGATACTTGATTCCCAACTTTAACATATTTTGATGCAGTAACACTGAAATCAGTAGCAATTTTTTGAAAGATAATAATTTTGAAAGGGAACTTTAGCTTTGACTGAGAGGAAGGTATTGGTAATTTACAAGAATGCATTAAAAAATGGGTGCAGAATTCAGCCAGGAAGCAGTCCAGATGAGAATTAGTAGAAGCAGTAGGAGTGAGCAGAATGACAGTTCTAATAGTTCAAATGTGCAAAGGAGGTGAAATGTGAGGAAATACATGGAGGTGGAGAGAGATTTGCAAGATGCTTATTATCTTTCCACAAAGGGTGGTGCTTGATTCACAAGTATTGCAAAAAGGGCACAGATCTTTGGCAACCATCAATATCTGGGATTAATATCTGCCCCAAGCTTCTGCTATCCAGTCTTCCTCCCTTATGCCAGGCTGTCACCAGTCTCCAGAGAGAATCCTTTGTGAAAAGGATCATCCTCTTCTCACAGGGAAGTAGACATTGACTTATGTCTTGGGAGGTTTCTCAAAAGGAATAATTAGAGCAGTCACCCCCCCACCTCACCCCCCTTCCCCGCCCCCAGCCGATTTTCTTGCCCTGCCTAGACAAGGCATATTAATGGCTGCAGAGGCAACCTGCTCCACAGCAACTGGAGTGGAGGGCTGGGTGGGATTTCTTTGTCCCTTGTACTCAAGGAGACACATTCCTTACACTCAATGGGGAGCAGGGGCCTTAGATTTATCAAAAGTACTACTTCTAATAATATTTTCTTAAGTATGAGATTATTCACAATGAAGTTGGTAATTTCAATGAAGAAGAAGCTTCCTACATTTTATTGAACAAAATCATATAAATGGACAGCTGTCACACTAGTGCTTAAAAACAAAAGCAAAAAAATTTTAAAGTTCTATGTTTAATGTGACTGAGAATTGTATCATATTGATAATGTTATTCTGATATTTTTAGTGAAGTCTTTCTAATGAGTGCTCACAGATAATATAATTCTATTTATGGGAGAAGATATTTAAATACTGCTACGATATACACACACCGATGCCCAAAGTAATTTTTCAAATGAAAATTCATAAGTACATTATGGAAATTCTCTGTTCATACATTAAGGATTAAGTTCTAGAGCTAAAAACTGAATTCATTGTTTTCTCAAAATAATATTTAGTTTTATGAATAAAGTACAGCTTAGTGTCAGTTGCAGGAGTTTACAGCAATGCAAGGTTGGCTGTTTAGCAATATAAATCATGCAACGAAGGAGTCTTAACTTTGCACTTTATTATGCCATGAAAGAGGTCAGAAATTCGTTGAGGATGCTGCCTATGTAATTTCATACTTTCCAAATCTTGTTGTGAGACTAGTGCGATAATATATATGCTGAACAGATATTTCTTGCTGGCTGGGTGTGGTGAGATGAATACCTGCAGAGTAACTGGTTTTGTCTGTCTGCTCAGAGACTTGTGTCTGCCTGTTTCTGGAAGGGTGAGTCTGAACCATGGAGAGTTTGGGTGTTCCTTCCTGCTATAGTATGGTTTAAAAGAGGTTAATCTGACTTTAGAGCATATGTAAAGTGGAAAAAAAAAAAACCCAACAAAACACAATCCTGGGAGACTGTGGTATGCACAAGATTTTAAATACATGCTAAGGAGAGGCTAGACCTGCCTGGATTATCATACACAATTATTAACTTTGACATCCTTTGAACACTTACAGAATCAGACACTGTGCCTTGTAGAGTTTCATTCTTTTAAAAGATGGTTTGAGGAAGTCCTCAATATTCAAAGTATAATATACATAATGAAAAGTGCACAATTAAAAGGTTCTGATCATTTATTGAGATGGATTCAATATGATGGATTCTGAGGTCATTGATTGGAGCTTATGGTTTTCCTAATATCAACATTATCTAAACTTCACTATATAAGCACAGTTTTACTTGCAAGTCACATTTCTTTTTTAAATTTTCTTTTCTTTTTAAAGATTTATTTATTTATGCATACAAGAGCTGGGGTGCAAGCCAGAGATGTGAGGGGTGGGCTAAGAGGATTCACCAGAGACAGAGTGGGGAGCAGAACAGGCAGATTGCCTGAAACACACTGCTGAAAGGAGCAGCGGGTGAGGCAGGAGAGGTCTGCTGTGCCATGTGGGAAGCTCCCTGACTGGGATTGAACTAGTGCTTTAGGGCCTGTGGACAGCTTCATAGGCTGAGACTTAACCCCTTGCGCCACCAGAGAGACCCTCTTTTTTAGATTTACAAACTCCTTTTGAGAATTTTACAGCATTAGTGTAGATATACAAGGGGAACATTTTCTATAGATCCACATTTTCCAAATTGTATGTCGCATTTTGACAGGTTCTATTTTATGCTATAAAGTATTTTTATAAACCTTTTCCTCCTTTCTTAACTGTTGATTTTACATTATTTTATATTTTATAGTGGCTACCATTGACATTACAACAAACATTCTTGATTTATAGAAGTTAGTACTTTTATTACTATCTAAGAATGTCAAGACATTAGAACACTTAGACTCCATACACTATACTTTTTGCCTTTTTTCTTATATTTTCATGAATATGTATATTTTGGTCTCCCTCCAAGTATTATTATTGTTTTCTGCTATTACAATTACTTGTAATTTTTTTCTACTGCTTTTCTTTCTGTCTCACCTTTCTGTGTTTCTGCTTGGTATTATCTTCCCTCCATTTGAAGAACTATCTTTAATATTCCTTTTAATGCTGGTCTGCTCATAATGAATTTTCTATTTTTGTTTGTTTTCAAATGTTTTTCTTTCTTCTTCACTTAAAAAAACCAAAGTTTTACTGAGGTACAATATATATAGCACAAAACTCACCCCCTTATTCATTTTATTTTTCCTTTCCTTTCCTTTTAAAAAAGTTGTCCTAGAATACACAACATAAAATTTACTGTATTTGTAATTTTAAAGTGTATAGCTCAGTTGTATTAAGTATATTCAATTCTTGTACAACCAGTCTACAACTTTTTCTTTGTTCAAAATTTCTTCTCTTTTGATGTTTCTTTTATTGGGATATAGAAATATAGCTTATAATTGTTTTCCTTTATCATTTATGATGGGAAGTCAGATGTTGGTTTTATTGTTGCTTAATTGAAGGAAATATTTCTAATTTCTTTGCCTCAAGTAATAACCACATTATTTGATTATCTGTGGATCCTTTTCTGTTGTTAATTTTATTTTTGTATTTTTGATTTTTGTTTTTATTAATTTGGTTGTGTTTCCTGGCATGACTAGTAATTTTTTGTTAAAATCTGAATACTGGATATAGAAGATTAGAGAAATTAGCATGATTTTATATTCTTTCCAAAGAGGATTCACTTTCCTGCTGGTAGTCAGTTTGTGTAAGGGTAGATTACCTTGATTTAGTCAATGGGTATGGTGATTTGTGATGGAATTTCAGTCCATACAAGGTCTGATATATTTTGGTTTGTTTTCATTCCTGGAACATAACCTTTCCAGAGTCAAATGAGAAGTCAAGGTGTATACCTTGATTGTCCTTGAGCACCAATTTTTATCTTCTCATCCCTGTGAAAATACTGAAAGCTCTGAGATTGAAAGGTGGATGTTCTGCTTGGACACTAAGTCCTGTGGTACTTAAGTATTAACAAATGTCCCAAGGGGCAAAGAATGTTGAGCTCACATCTGTGTGCGTCTCTTCTCTCTATGATGTTTGGCATTTTAAGTATTGGCTGCCTACATTGCTCTCTATCTTCAAATACCTGATTTCTTTTGTAAGATTTCATCCAGCTTAATAATAAGTGTGTTGGTTTGACAGATAACTCAAGATGGATGGGCTCTGGAATTTCTTTAGGTCAGGTTGAAGCTGAATAATGCAAATTCTCTTATCTGGATATTCAGGTCTGATCAGAAATTGTAATTGGCTATTTATCTCTCTGGAATCTGCCATCATTACATTTTATCTCAGTGGGAAAGTGGGTAAAGGACACTAGTTAATGTTTTACAGAAATAATATACAGGTGGCAAGCATCTATAAATAAGTGTTCTGTTGCAATAAATATTAAGAAAATGAAAACTAAAGAAAAAACTTTTCCTATTCACTGTACTTACACAGAACATTTCTGTGACCAGATGTATGGGGTTTTTTTCCCCTAAACTTAACAATTCTGACACCAGCTGAGTATCTTATTTATCTGAAGTTTGTGTCAGACCCAAATTAAGGGCTCAGTCTCACAAAACTGTCCCACGACAGGTACCTATAGCACCTGTACTTTTGATGGCTATAAATTGGAGGTTCCCAAGATCCACTCTTTGAATTTGATAATTTGATAGAATGACTCACAGAACTCAGAGAAACATTTGTGTCTATCAGCTTACTGTAAAAAGTCATGAAAAGGATACAGATGAATAGTCAGAAGAAGAGGTACATAGAGACCCAGAATGTCCTCAAGTACAGAAGTTTCTGTACCTATGGAGTTGAGGCATACCACCCTCTTAGCTTTCCATGTAGGTATGACTGATTACTAACTCAATTTTTATCCCTTCTCTCCTCTACAGAGAAAGGGAGGTTGAGCTGAAAGTTCCAAACTTCTGATCATTTCTTGGTCTTTTTAGGGGACAACTCTATCCCGCAGCCCACCAAGAGTCACCTCATTAGACCTTCTTTCTATTACCCAGGAAATTCCAAGGGATCTAGCAGTTCTATGTCAGATACGCCTACTACTCAGGAAATTAAAAGAATTTTAGAAGCTCTGCGTCAGGAACTGAGGTCAAAGACCAAATATTAACAGAAACCAGAGAAAGAAAATGATATGAATATTTCTCATTGTTTTACAACTATTCTAAATGCTCTATATGTATGGTGTTTATCCTCATAATAATGTTATGAGATGAATACTAATATGATTGTTTCAATTTTCAGAAAGTTTAACAATATGCCCGAAATCACTCAGATCACCAGTGACAAGACTAAAATTAGAATCCAGTTAGCTTGATTGGAGTACACAACACTTGTCCAATAATTTAGAATGCCTCTCCATTCTACTTTTAAAACATCATCTTATTCCACTTCTGGGTATTTACCCAAAGAATAAAAACACTAATTCTAAATATATGTACCTCTATGTTCACTGCAGCATTATTTACATTAGTCAGATATAAACACCACCAAAGTGCCCAATGATTGATAAATGGATAAAGATTAGTGTATAGAAACAATGGACTCTGACTGAGCCATAAAAAAAGATGAAATCTGGCCATTGGTGATAACATGGAAATAAGTCAGAAGAGAAAGACAACTAACTACCAGATGATTTCACTCAAATGTAGAATATAAAAACAAAACAAAAAACAGACAAAACTAAACCAAAATAAAGCCCAGAAATCTGACTATAGAGGGGAGTTGAGGCTTAAGAACAGAGAAGGGAGAAGGCCAACACACAATGGTATAGAATTATGGGTACCTTGATGGTAGGTGGTAACTTACGTCTGGAGAAGTATGAACTTAAATCTCTAAATCATATAGTGTTGTAAACCATTGTCATCTCAATTAAAAGAAAACAAACAAAAAAATTTCTTTCTACAGGCACAGTCAAAAAAATGTTTAAGGAGACATATACAAAATGGTCCCTTATATCATTGATTACAGTAGTCAAAAACAAACAGATTAAATATTCATCCTTATGGAATAGTAAATGTATGTCAAACTTGTAAAATATTTAAACAATTGAATGCTCTGCCTTAGTTACTACTAATAAGGTAGATTTAAATTTATTGACATAAAAAGTCCAATATATAATTTTAGTAAAAAAAGATTAAAAAGCATTTTGGAAAAAAATTAAATATGTGTAAGTAGATGTATATGTAATAGAAATGTTCCTATTGGTGTGTACACTAAATTGTTAATAATGGTTTCCCTTGTAAATAGGATTTGTGAATTGTGGTGAGGGATCATCACTTTTGTATTTTAATTTATATATGGCTTGTATTTTTTGTACTTTTACATATTGAATATATATTACTTTTATATTATTTTAAACATTATTTGAAAGTTTTAAGTATACACTAAAGTGGAGAATAGATTAATGAATATCTATCTATCTATCTATCTATCTATCTATCTATATCATCTAGTATACCTCATTTACTTCATGGTTTTCCCACTGTCTTTTTTCTTTGCTAAATACCTTGTAGCAAATCTCAGACAGCATATCTTTCACTATAACTAACTCAGTATATGTCAATAAGAATTATAGATATTTTATTACACAACACAATGCCATGCCATTTTTACATCTTACAAATTGACAATTTCTTGTATATCAGATAGTATCCAGTCTATAATCAAATTTCCACACCTGTCTTAAAAGACCTTTTGACAGTTGGTTTTGTAAAACAGCAATCAGATAAGCTTCTCACATTATATTTAATACTTAGATCATTTTTGCCTCTTTAACCTTATTTTTTTGCCACTGACTTACTGTAATTTGGTAATTACTTGAATTTAAATGTGGATTCCTATAAATACTTAAATTATAGATTAACTCATGCCACACATTATGTCTGATAGAAGTAGGACATTTTAATCTTATGTATATTTCTTCTCAGTCCCTCCATTACTTATCAACTTATCAGTATTTATTGAATGCCTACTATGGTTTGAGCAAAAGGCATTTTGAAAAAATCAAAATTTTAAGCCCATTAAGTAAAGGAACTAGAGTAATTTTTAAATTCTAGTATTTTCATTTTAAATTATAATTGAGTTACTCAAAATTATGGTTTAATTGATCATAAATGTATATTGTGTTATATTTTGCATGTAATGTTTTCTTTATTCCTCTCTAAGGAATGGAGGGTATAGAACTTGCATCATAGACTTTTTCTTGATATCTTCTTCATAAGAACCTCTCCTTTCCTTTCTTTGTAATTTTTTAAAGTGTATAAGGAATTTTTTGTTTAGTTTCCTCATTTAATTTATGGACCTTTCTTTACCCCTTATATTCCCGTGTTCCTTTCCCTCCCTTTCCACTCCTTCTTAACCTCAAAGTCCTCACATTGTTTATTTGATGGCTACTGGTTTTTGAAAGTTTTACATTATCAAGCTGTTTGGTATGTAAATGGCCAGTGTTTGCTTTGAATCACTCTGAGTTGCTTTACTATACATAAGTCTCTCAAACTGCATCTACTTTGTTGAAAATAAGTGCTTCTCATTTATTATGGCTGAATAATACTCCATAGTGTGGATATACCACATCCTCTTGTTCTAGTCATCTGTTGGTAGACATCTATGTTGCCTTCATGTCCTATCTACTGCAATTAATGTGGCCACTACCAACATTTTTTTGGTAAAACATAAAATTTTTTCCTTTTCTCTCTCTCTTTTCTTCTTCTCTCCTACAACTATGATCAGCAGTCATTGGTGTGGAGCCAGCATTTTCTTGCAATACTATAGCAAATTTTAGATACCTTAGCTTTGAAACGATCAGGAAGTTTAAGAACTTTCAGAGAAGAGCAAGTCAACATAATTATAATTTCAGACATAATTTTCCAATGCAATTTAAAAGTATTCAATGCATAATAAATAAAGCCGGGCTTCATTGTCCCAGCAATTGAGAGAGAAGGCCAACATGGAGCAGTATTATTGTCCTTGAGCCAAGGGGACCTAATTAGCACTAATGGGGGAGAAAGTAACAAATGAGAGTGGGAACTCAATATTATGTCACAGAAAACAGCCTAATAGGCAGATTGATCAGTTAATGGAAAATTCCCAAGAGAAATAATGTTAATGCAATTGAAATATGTAATTAAGAGGGCAGAGAACACTGGAGGAGAAATAAATGTACTGTTTATAATTCTCTGTGCAGCTCTGCACAGATCAGTTCCTGTTTAGAACATTTTGTCTTTATTTTGGAAATAGATAAAAGCTACCATTGACATGTTTTTAGTGAAGGAATATCTAGAAAGAGAACAGGATCATTAAAACTAGATGTTTTCATTTCTCTTGATTATGTTAGAGTGTGCATTCTAGAAATTCCCAAAGGAGGGTCATATTTCAGTGACTCTCCTTTATCCACTTCAATATCATAAAATTTGCTTAATGTGTTAGCATAATAATACTACAAGAATTCATGTAGCAGCAACATGCACTCAGTGCATTAGCAAGGCGAAAAGAGAAAACTAATGCCAGTTTGATTATGTCTTTATAATAAGAATGTTCTCCAATAAGGTAAATCAATCTATATGATTTGAGCTTTGATTCTTGATGGTAGAAATAAGTTTTCACAGCACTGCTGTACTTGTGATTCATGTGGACTAGGAAGAATGAAAGAAGTAAAATAAACTCCTTAAGAGCTTTCTATGAGTGTAATAATCTATTTGCTAACCCAACTATCTTAGTCTTCAAAGTAATAGGTTATTTTGTATTATTGATTACTCAGAAAAAATATGTTCTATTGTATTTTCTTTTGATATTATTTGATGAAAATTTGAAATTATAGAATGAGCTCAGATACTTCAAGAACTTTGCCCAAGCCCACTGAATTAAGTTTGGGCATAGTAATCAGAGGTACATTATGTAACTTCTTGTTGTTACATATTTCTATTTAAGCTGAATCCAATTTTTTACTTTTAGGGAAAGAAAAATATCTCAAGCTATATAGTGTTTTATCTTTCATAGGTTAGCAATATATATGTGAATTACTCAGTATTACTACATAAAAAGGGATGTCCAGGCTGACTGAACTTACAACATCTTTGCTTGAAACTCCATTTTACTAAGCTTTTAACTTACATATAAACAAATAAACAAACAAACTACTTACTACTGGCAAGAACTATTTCCCAACTAGACATGGCCCTCTACAAAAAACTGTGCAAAGGTACTTTTTTTTTTCTTTTTCTTCTCTCCATAGTAATTTAGGCCAGCTTGACTAAAAACCAGTAAATTCTAAGAAATATAATCTGTAACTAATTCTATAAACAACCCTTACTCTTAGTTAACAGCTTCTACAATGTTACCCTCCTTCCCATTTCTTTGGTCCTCAAAAAAAAAAAAAAAAAAAAAAAAACCCTTAAGGACCACAGGAGTATACTATTTATGCTGATACTTGGGTTTGTACTTCCTGATTTGCAAATATAAGACCACCCTAATAAACAGCATTAGTTTAATCGTTTTGTGCTTTGTTTTTCTCAGTATACAACTGTGTGCACCCAAATGTCCTTAGATTTTAATTTCGTTCTGTGTTAAGGAGCTATAGCTAGAGCATTTAGAATTTAAATCAAGTTTCAAAAACAGGGTTAAGTGCAAAAATATATAATGGTTGATTAAGAGGAGTGAGGGTTATTGTGAAAGGTTACAAACTAATGATAGGGAGTGGCTAGCTAGTTATACTCACTGTACTTGCATTCCGGCCTTTAGATGCATTTGTTTATTTAAACTCGCTGATCGTAAACTAGGATATGTCTATGTGAATAATGCCAAATAGTTTCTTTTTGAGAAATTATTGAATAGGCAGTTAATCTTGATCCTGAAACTTGTAAAAAAAAAAAAAACAAAAAACAAAAACACACCTGGAAATAGAATTTGAAGTCTCTTACCAAAGGTAATAGAATCAAACTGGAAATACCCTACAGATACCAAGAGAAAAATCTATATGGAGATTACGATCTTCATATTTGGCAAAAAAAAATTTAGATTAAATGTAACTGGGCCTGGTGAATAGATAATTTGCTACATAGTGTTATGTTTTTCCTCTTAGGATCATTCATAAACTCTGGTGATCTCTGTGTCAAAGTCTGATTCACAGGGTGTTTCCAAATCAAAACCACGATCCAGTAATCTTTATTCTTCTGTGGGCATAAAGCCACATTCCCTTTAAATTAACAGCAATTACTTCTGCAACTATAGAGCTATATCTTATTTTTTAGCAATGTCTGCTAAATTATATTTATGACACAGTAGCACTGTTTGTTGATGTCAAGATGTTACTAAACTATGAGTTCCTTAAGGCAGATACCTTATTCATCAATTATTAATGCCTGGTGTACATCGTAGCTCTGGCACTTAGCAGAGTGGAGGAACTATAATATAGATGACAAAGTCATCACCTTTTTGTTAAGTAAGTGGATTTCTTTACTCACGGAGTGGTTAGAATGCTAAGTACTTAATGACTATTACTAGCCCAGGCCATTGAAATACCCTATGTACTATGAGATTAAGCTAAAAGTTCAGGGAGAGCGGCCTCCTGTACCAGATCCCTGTATAGTTTTTCTCAAATTCATTCAAGGATTTCAAGTTAGCTTTAGAAAAAGTAGTAATTCAACAAATTGCTGTTTCATTACCTTGCAAATAAGACTATTAGTAACTTGAAGTATTATAATTCCAAATCTCTGTTTATTTCAGGTTTTGCAGACTGTTTGGAAATGAGGAGGTTGGTGTTAATGTTAGTAATTCTTTTTTTTTTTAATTTTTTTTTTAATTTATGCATACAAGCTGGGGTGCAGGCCAGAGGCGTGGGGCGGCGAGAGGATTCACCAGAGACAGAGCGGGTAGCAGAACAGGCAGATCAGAAATACACTGCTGGGGGGAGCAGCGGGCAAGGCAGGAGAGGTCTGCCGCACCATGTGGGATTCTCCCTGGCCGGGCGTCGAACTCGCGTTGCCGCTGCCGACAGCTCCACAGTGCAGCGCTTAACCGCTGCGCCACAGGGGAGGCCCAATGTTAGTAATTCTTAATATTGGTGCCAAGTTTTGAAATTTCAAGGTGTATTTGACATACAATAAACTATTTATTTAAAATATAAAAATTGACGTTTCAGCTTATTTATATACCAGTAAGACTATCACAATTATGCTAGTGAACCCGTCCATCAGACCCAAAAGTTGTTCTATTGCCCCTTTGTAAATCTTCCTCTTTCCCTTTCCTCCCAACCCTATATCCCCAAAGAAACCACTGACCTGTTATTTGTCATATAGTTTGCTTCTTTTAGAATTTACTTTGAAAAGAATTTTGTAGTATTGACTTTTTTATTTATCTTTTTAAAATTAGGTCTTCCTTAATTCCTCTGAACTAGATACTATAATTTTCACTATACAAAAGTCTTGTAACATCACTTGTCAAATTTATCCCTATTTCATAATTTTATGCAATTATAAATGGTATTACTGTATTTTCAGTTTTAATTTCTGATTGTTATGAGTATGTGGAATTAAAAATGAGTTTTCTATGTTATTTTTCTATCCCATAACCTTTCCAAAATCACCTCATAGTTTTAGTAGCTCTTTTTGTATAGGGTTTTCTATATAAATGATTGTCATCTCTGAACAAAGTTTTTCTTTTGAGGACCTCCCTCTCTCCTTCCCTCCTTCACTCTCTCGCTCCATGCCTGCCTTCCTTCCTTCCTTCTCCGTTCTCTGGAATTCATCACATAATATTGAGGAGAAGCTCTGACAGTGGGAGCCTTGCTTTGGTTGTGATCTTAGAAAACATTCTGTCTTTCACTACACTGAGTCTCCATGCAGGGTGTGGAGCATATAGATATAATCCTGGGAATTCCTAGATAAAAGTGGAGGAATTTTGAGAGAATTTTGGGGACCCCAAGTTGTGTTTGGGGAAATCACATTTTGAAGAAAAATGAGTCATTATTATTTATGTGCTTTAATTCTATCCTGTTGGTGGGTGTTATGTGGTGAAATAAGGGCAATATATTCTGGGTAGGTCAATTTAAACACTGTTTTGGTCCAGCTCAATGAGGTACTAGACAGTAAAATGAAGATCAGCTACTAAGATACCTATTTTATTTTTAAAAAAGACCTGCTCTTTGGCATAAAAATTATTTTCCTAGTATTCTTTACTATTCGTAAATGATGGAAACTTTACTGTGATTTCTAACTGCTAATTAATTTGGAAGCTCTCTCATGTCTGTGAATGTTTAAAAGTGTAGAGGATGTGATTTATAGAAAAACACTATGTACTTTAAATTCGTGTTGTTGCCTAACGGATTTTCTGTTGCTATGCCTTCATTATTTGTTTGTTAAATAAGACAGTCACTGACTTGAAAATGGTAAACCAGAGATTCTGTGTTAGAATACGGTATTAAGGGGGAGGTAGTCTGTAAATGTTATTACCAATGTCTTTGTGAACAGATGCAATTTAATTGTCACAAGCAGTTCTGGTGATGTTCCAAATATTTGCTCCCTCAATCAGGCATTGCTTCAGTGATACAGAACTTGACTTTCACAAATTTTCATTTGTTTGGCTCTGACAGTAGCCTCTAGTGTCCACAGCTTGTTAGATTAACTAAACACAACGATGAATTTATTGTTCTTCAGGTTGGCTAAGAGGGTGCTCCTTCCAGGTATTGTGGTCCCCTACAAAATAAGATTTTGTTTTGTTTGAGAACAGAGATACTTCTAAAATGGACATAGTATCATATTAAAGTAATAATATTAATATATATATATCACTTGTTAAAGCCTATTTTCCTTAAGTGATTTTATTTATTCTGATATCAACTACCACATCCTTAAATTAAGTTTAAATTTCCCCCCTTCCCCTTTTGTTTTTCGAGTTTTGTATGCTTTACTGGCATCTTAAACTTAATTTTCACTGTTGAAAAGGAAAGATGTCTCTTTTTTTCTAAGCCACTATTATTTCTCTGTCAGTATCTTGAAAAATGGACATTTTATGCTTTTTCTATGGAAGAGAAATAAATGGAATCTGGAGGAAAGAGGATATAAAGATTCTGCCAAGTGCAGGTGGGACTAGGGAAACATTTAGCAACTAAGATTCTTGGAGCTGCGTTTAAGAAAAGCAACTTAAAGAAATACAAAGAGAAGATTCTTCATAGCCTCCATCAGCTTGATTGCAGCTATCCTAAACTGTTAATTACTCTTTTAGAAGAGGCTTGGGATGACCTGTGAAGCCCCAAAATTTTACCCCTTTTGTAAGTTAACAAGTGAGCCAGTCTCTGTGTGATGGAGGCGGGCAGAAGACGTAGCTCGTGACCTTGACGGTAACATGAAGACAGCAGAACAAGCAGACTGAGCACCAGCAGATTTCAATTTATTCTCTTGGTGTCCATGTTCCATGGAGACTACACTGGCCCAGATGGATGCTGTTGACTGAAATAATCACACTGTGAAAAAAAACCCCAAAAAACTCCAGTTAGTAAAAGAGAAATTTATTAAAGTGTTTTTTTTTTTTTCTTTCTCAGAGCCAAATTGAGAATCTCAGCCCAGGACACCAATATCAGATTTCTCTGAAAATTTTAATAACAGATAACAAGCATACCTTCTCTTTGCTCTTGAGGAAGACTTTATAACTTTGAAGTCTATTCACTGCATAAAAAATCCTTGAAAAGATAGTTCAGATGAACGATAACATTGGTCAAAATTGAGATCATTACTGACTTAAAAGGCCCTAATCTATAGTATCTTGGTGTGCTGAACATGAATATAACCCTGAAAATTTATTATTAACTCTCGCTTTGAAGATATTTCATATAACTCATTTTATGTTTCACCATGTAAATTTATCCAGGACTGCAACAACATCCTAAATCAGCCTAGAATGATGTAATATTGCATAACATTGCATAATACCATCATGCACACATCATCCAGAGTTGATTGCATCATTTTCTGATGCAATGCAATACTACTGCCAGGTGGCTGTTGAAGTAAGCTAACGTCAGCAGTGCTCTACATATTCCCTGTCAGAAAGGTTGAACATTGGAAATATTTCAGACTTTGTGCAAGACAGTTTAAACTACTGCTACATAGAACTGTTATGATTTTATCCATTTAGGTACAATACAGAACAGTAATGCCTCTAAAGTGCATTAATAGCATGGACAATTTCTGCTATACCTGTGGGGAAGTGACATTTGCCAACCAGAAGAAAAGTATCACTTCTCAAGTGAAGAAGGCTTATCACTACTTCATATGCAAGGTTGGTGACCAAGATAGGCCTTGGGCCCCGCTTCTATGCTGTGCTACATGTACAACACAGCCTTCATAGTGGTTCAATGGCAAAAGACCATCAATGTCATTTGCAGTCCCCATGGTGTGGAGAGAGCTAAGCAACCACATAAAAGACTGCTACTTCTGCTTGGTTCCTCCTCTTTCTGGCGGAATAACAAAGCAAAAGAAGTCAAGAATAGTCTACCCAAACATTCTGTCTGCGTTGAGACCAGTTCCACATGGTGAGGGACTTCCTATTCCAGAAACTCTAGTAGAATATTCTTTTGATTCATCTGATGAGGACAAGGGTGAGCCGACCTGTTCTTCTCCTGTTCCATCGGCATGCAGGGATCCAGATTTTCACTGTGGTACATCATCAACCCCACACAGACTAACACAGGAAGAACTAAATGACCTGGTTCGTGATTTGTACTTATCCAAGAACAAGGCAGAATTGCTAGGATCAAGATGAAGAATTTCGTGAAAGGCATGGACCGGACCTTCCCAGCTTTCCAATACCTGCATGAGAAATTTCCTCAACTCCACAAAGCAAAGATTAAAGAGGGAGTTTTTGTGCGTCCTCAGATTTGAGAGCTCTTCAAAGATGACCGATTCAACAACTTGCTGCAAGGTGATGCGAAACAAGCAAGGAATGCTTTCACCTAGTGTCTACAAAGTTTCTTGGGAATGTTAGAGCAGAAAACTACAAGGAACTAGTAGAAGACTTGCTGATGCAATATCAGAAAACTTGGCTGCAATATGTCTCTAAAGCTCCACTTCCTTCATTCCCATGTGGATTTCTTCCCTGAAAACTGTGGTATGGCTAGTGATGAACATGGCGAACATTTTCATCAAGATATTGAATCAATGGAACAAAGATACCAGGGAAAATGGCCCACTACAATGCTGGCTGACTACTGCTGGACACTCTCCACAGATGCTCATAAACAGCCTGTTTCTATTGGCATGCATTTCATGATATAAACTTCAATTTATTGCAAATCACAAAAAAACTAGAGCCAAAATTAGAATTTGACTGTCATATTTGTGTTGAGCACATACAAATTGATAGGAAATGACTAATTTTATTTCAGTAACATGACTTTTGCAAAAATTTGTTAATCAGTGTAATCAGTGCTTTCTTTCATAAGCATTGTGGTATTGAGGGGTTGATCGAGACCTCTCTTCCCGTGGGATTGTAGAGACATCTCTTTTCCAAAGTCAGGAGTTGGTCAGATTTTATGTCTTTCTGAAAACAAACAGAAATCATTACTCAGAGATGCACTGAAGAATGTTTAACAACTGGTTCTCTGAAAAGAAAAACAGCTCTTATTTGTAGCATTTACTGATTTCCATGGTACGAATATTCCCATCATGACTGATTTTAATATACCAACAGGACACTGCTGAATATAGAGTTAGGAAGGGAGAGTAAAATTGTAGAGTGTTTCTACCATATACATATAATAAACAGAAATAATCTCAATGCAAAAAACACTAAAATTTACCAAATAGTGGGTTTTGAGTATTTACTACCTTTCAATATAATATATTACATTTTGAGTTAAAAAATTTAATTTTTAGTAGTCATCTTTAGCAACTGGCCTGCAGAAGTCCTACTCATTGAACAATAGCTCTTGTAAGCCATTAAAAGCCAGCTCAGCACCAGACTGCCGTACCTCTATCTGTCTGTTTAATAGAGTTCAATTGGTTTCATTCTTCAAAACCAAGTCCCTTCTGTTGCAATGCTCTTATTGTACTACTAGCATATTTAAAAATTCTTTTAAAAATCCTTTCTCCTTTTATTTAAAGCTAAGTTGACAATCATGTAACAGCACCATCTGGTTAACATAAATAACTTAGATCTACTGTGTTCAAACTTAGATTATGCTATAAATAATGCAATTAGATAATTTAGGGTGGTTTTCTTTCTGTCAATTGTCTTCAGTACTATGGCTGAATGAGAGCTGAAAAACTCAAATGATTTCTTCTGGGAACTGGATGTATTTTTCCCTTTTACAGAGAATTTTATAAATGGAACTACCTCAGTAAAGTCTCACAAATTCTTGGTGGAGTCCATGGGCTTAAAATGGGACCAAAAGTAGAACTCATTCTTAATGGTGGCTAATTCAGATTGGGGTACAACACATACTTATTGAATGCTTAAGTTTCATAATATATAAACATACAGTGTTTTCATAAATGTATTTAATTTATTAAATAAATCTGTGATGGAGGTATTTATTTCTTTTTATGGATGGAGAAGCAAAGAATAATCTTTGGTTATTCACTTTTATTTTGAGAAAGGAAAGTAACTATCCCTTATGATTAGTACAATCATTAATTATCAAACAATTCCCCTTGGTTCATTGCACTGATTCCCTGTGGGCAGAGTTGTGGCTAGTGGCTGGTACACTCCTAGCCTATGTGCCTATGTTGGGGAAGCTGGGATCTGACTGGGCAGCCCCAGGCTTTCTCCCTGTCTGGTGGTGCTAGTACCATGTTATCACATAGAAAATAAATTTGTCTTTCCACAAGTAACAAAATTGCTGCAATTTGGATAATATAACCCTGGGCATAGATCAGAAAGTTTTTGTTTAATTTGTGGGTTTATAGAACTCACTATTTGAGTGGATTTATTTCATAGCTACCATTTTAGTGGATATATTCTTAATGATTAACTCATCTAGAGATAACAATTAAAAACTTTAAAAGGCAAAAAACAACCTATAGAAGTCAATAAAATATTTGGCATATCCAATTATTATTAATTATATTAGCTTTTATTTTGTTTAACGTGTCAGGTATAGTAGTATATTGACACATTTGTGCTAATTTGAGTTAATTGTTCAGCATACGCATGAAGTCCATGCAGTCGTTATATCTAATTCTTTTGGATTATAGACTCTTTGGTAATTTGCTTAAAACTATGGACCCACTTAAGGAAAGACACAAATACAGACATGAACACAACTGTTTGCATATGATTTTAGGGATCCACAGATCTCCTGAAGCCCATTCCTGAATTCCTTATTAAGAATCCCTCTCTTAGGATGTGCTTATAGATGCATTTGCAGTATCATTGTTTCCAAACTCTGACTTACTTATTTTAATCAGTAAATTACAGCGTTGAATTTGAAAGGCTGAATTGATGATCCTATTGATAGTAAGCAAATTGTATTATAGGAAGAGTGTATTCTCATCCTGTGGAGATAAATGGAAAATGCAATGTATGCCAAGGCTTAGTATAATATAAATAATAATTTACATTAGGGAAAAAGTGGAATTAATATCTAATATTTAGTAATATAGATTATACATTATTCCTGTAACATCCTGCTACAACAAAATAGCATAATCTTATAATAAAGATCACTGTGTCAACCAGTATCAGTGTGTCAAAAAAATGGATTTCTAAGTAGCTCATTTACTGTATTGAAAAAAATGCATACATATATACTAGAAAAATATGGAAAAGTCCTTAGTAAAGAGATCTCTTTTATGGGCCTCATAAGAAATTTTAAAAGACTTCTCGGGGGAATCCACATGTCCAAGCCATTACACAGCTGAAGCCACGGTGTCTGGAGCAAGCAGCAGTGATGCATTCCAGGAGGTTCTAGGGGTCCAGAGTTTTCTCTCTGGATCCTGGCTTCTTTCTGTTGCACTTTCAACTGGCACACTCATAAATCCTGCTTCTTATAAATTTAACTTGCCCAATCTGCAGCTGAGGTGGTGGGATGCAGTGGTAAATTTCATGTGATAGAAGGGTGTGGGCAAAGTAATTTCATTTAGAAAGGACCTTGGCAGACAGGCAGCATAAACAAAACCTTGTAAGAGAAGATTATGCACTAGAAAATTGATGGTTATCTCTGGATGGTAAGATTATGACTGATTTGAAAAACATTTTTTTCCTCTATTTTGTTTATTTTAAAATTCTTCTATAATGATTATGCATGATTTTGTAAATAAAGAATACTATCACTATAATGTGATTTGGATTTTACCTTTGTAGTTCTGATACAATTCTATTTGTTAAAAAAGTCCAAATTAAGAATTTATTGAAAAAACAAAAGGAAAGAACAAAGGAAGAAAAGAAGAAAATAAGTAATAAAAAGAAGAAGGAAAGAAAAAAATGAAACAAATCTAGTGTTTGTATTTTCAACCATGAGGACGATCAACCGCCTGTGTTATCCTACTTCTGTCTCTTGGCCGTCTCTCACATTTTACCCCAATATTTTAGATTCCTCTATAAGAACGAAAGTTCAAACACCTTCTTAATTTAACACTGACTTTCTTCTTTTATCCTGGTATTCTGTTCTAGAAATATCATTACCATGTTCATACAGCATTAAATTAAGTTGCGAAGATGGCCACTGGGCCTGAGTGGGACTCACAGGAGAAAACACTGATC
The DNA here is from genome assembly GCA_004024925.1 of Scalopus aquaticus. NCBI lineage: Eukaryota > Metazoa > Chordata > Mammalia > Eulipotyphla > Talpidae > Scalopus > Scalopus aquaticus. The sequence goes on from PVIJ01003575.1 coordinate 81,576, forward strand.
CACTACAGAATTTAATACTTTGCTCCATTTATGCCCGTCATTCAGCAGGAGATACAGAGGATTTCCCTGTATCAGGACCCTCTCTTGCCCAGACTTTTGACTTACCGGGTCAAGGCAACACTTTATCACTGGGCTCCAACCTAGCTGGTTGTAGGTTCTGGAGTGAGTCTAAACTGAGAAAGTAGAGTATCCCCTTGAGCTACCCCCTCAACCATTACCCTGCCTCCAGTTCCTTCATCATGTTTGCCCAAATCTTATGATAAAATTCTTTCCACAATTTCTTTTTTCTTACTCTAGTTTCAGCTTTAGAACAGATGTTGTTTCTAACCTCAGCCTTCTTGTCTGGCATACTGTATTCTTTTAAAACCTTGTTGAATCAAAACCAGAAAAATGACATAGTTCTGATTCTAAAGAGGATCACTGGCGTCTCCATATATGATTTCTTGACCTGGATTTTGTAATCTCTCAGTGAGATGTTTGAAGTGCTGCTTCATGCTTAATTCTGAAGGACATACAAAGAAACAGGTGCAAGAACACCTCTAATATAGTAACTCAGAAATGGTTAAGGAATTAGATGTGTATGTTCTTCTTTTGGTATGTAATACAAGAGCTAATGATTCCAATGAGTCTAAGATTTAGTTGATTCATACTCTATGCGTACAAAGGTAGTTTTTCTGTACAGTGAATTTTAAATATTTGATAGCTGTATCTTTAAATCTTACAGTGAATATTACATTTTCAAATGAGTGCTGTTTATGTAAATCATATTGGATCAGGTGCTCATATTCTAGAAAATGGTTGATGCTTCATATAATTCACTTACTATGTTTACTGAACACATACTATATGCAAGATAATATGCTGTATGGGGTATAAAAATGAGTAAAAACTAGTCCGAGGCCTATTGTGGAGGGACTAACACAATTAATTATACATGGGCATGGGCACAGAACAGGGTAGACAATACAATCTTTAAATGACAAGAAAACAATTTTCATAATAATGGCATGATCTTAGTTCTTGGCTAAGATAAAGAATAATTATATACTCAGGATGCAAATTATGCCTGGCTTAATTATCTCTATCAATTTGAAGAAGCAGGCCCTCAGGTGTGCAGACAGATGCTAATACTCACTTGGGAGCACTTAATCCTTGTCTTTTTATGATAGTGGGGAATGTTCCCTGATTTCACTTGATGTTACATTTTTCAAGAAAAATGTAGCAGAAGACTTTTCTCTCGGACTGTGTTCTACTATGTATAACCTTTGCCTGAATATTCTTTAGCAGCTCTGAAGACCCTGTAGTTGATGAAAAAATCCACATCTTCATGTCAAGCTAATTTAGGGAACATTTCATCACTTAAATTCACAGTGTGAAGAGCATTAATAATTCAGTGGTTTGTATACATTTCCATTCATTCCCCTTGTGAAGATGTTTGCACTGCATAGCAATGGCACAGAGACGGAGGAGTTGGGAAGACTTGTGTCCTGGTTTGGAGAGAGTGGTGTCCACTTACGGCCTTTCCTTTTAGAATGTATGTGGCTTCAGCATTAGTTGAGTGAACATCAGCGGAGCTGAGAAAAGGGTAGTCTTTAAAAGCACCTAGGCCTTTAGCAGGCCCTGGCTGGCAATTGTCCTTCATGTAGCTCCATCTGGTTACTAAGTAATCTTATCTTGAAAGTTTCTTTTCTACTTGTATTTTGGTGCTAGTAAGAAAAATACTTAGTATAAAATAATTTCTTCTGTGTTGAAATAAAGATTTAAAAAATGCAGACTCTGTGGTAAGATTCCAGAAACACGGTCTCTTGGGAACTACCCATCTGTGAAAAAAATCTATTTCTGTTGGACTAGAGGCTGGCAAGGGCAAAACAGACTGCCACTGCAAGCCATTTATTCTGTCTCACTGGACAGAATAAATTGTTTACTAATTGAAGCTATGTCATGGCATGAACAGTAAAATGTGGTAGCAATAATTTACTCTCAGCTTAAAGAAATGACAGAAAATTGTCTGCTTTTTTAAAAAGCTTTTTTTCAACTCGACTGTGAGATAATGCTTTAAAAAAGATTCTTTTGCAATGCTATTTTACACATTAAACTGCATATTTTGCAATGTTTTAAAAAAACTGAGTAAAAAAAGTAGTGATTTTTAAAAGTAAATCAGTTTCTTGAGCATACTTTCATTTATTGTGTTATGCCATTTAGACCATAGACTTTGTTGCTGTCTTTAGAATAAAGTACATAATATCAGAAACTTGCCTACCAGATAATAAAATATATTTATAATATAATGTACCAACTACACACGCACATACGCACCATAGACTATGCCTATGTTTAAATATCCACTAATGCATGTGGGAATTTTGTATAGAAACAGTGATAGAATTTCAGAAAAAAATGGGAAAAATGATTTATTTCAAAGACCTTACCACATCATTCACAAAAATGAATTCCAAATATATTAAAGATTGAACATTAATAAAACTCACAAAAATGTAAAAATTCTCGGAGATGGAATGAAACAGTTTTATAATTGTGGGATGAAGATTTTTTTCTGAATGATATGAAATCTAAAAACTATAGGAAAGATTATCGACATATTAAAAATAAGAAAGCTTTCATTTGAAAAGTTAAAAATAATGTTAAGTAAGATACAGGGAGAAAAATACCTGTATCATATGTAAAGACAAAATGTTAATATCCAGAATATTTTACTACTAAACAGGGAAAAGAAAGTTAAATAGAAAATTGACAAAAAATAAACAAGAAATTAATCAAAGGGGCTAGAAATCCCAAAAAGCAAAAATCATTTATTTTGATAACTATTGAGTAAATAAAAATTAAACAATAGCAGGATTTCTTATGAACCCATTCGATTGACATTTCAATAGATTGATAACATCCTCCCTTGGTGAGGGAAAATGGGCACTGTTGAACTTATGGTAGTGAATATGTTTGGTTTTTTGTAGCAAATAGCTATTATCAAAATAAAAATATGCATGACCTTCAATCCAGCAATTTCTTTTTTTTTTTAAGATTTATTTATTTATACATACAGCTGGGGTACAGGCCAGAGGCGTGGAGTGGTGAGAGGCTTCACCAGAGACAGAGCGGGTAGCAGAACAGGCAGATCAGAGATACACTGCTGAGGGGAGCAGCGGGCGAGGCAGGAGAGGTCTGCTGCGCCATGTGGGATTCTCCCTGGCTGGGCGAGGAACTCCCATTGCCGCTGCCGACAGCTCCACAGCACAGCACTCAACCGCTGCGCCACCAGGGAGGCCCCAATCCAGCAATTTCATAAGAAATTCTTCTTTTAGGGGTTTGCTCTACAGAAATATTAGGGTAATTACATAAAAACTTTGTGTCCCAGATGCTCATTGCAGTGCTGTTTCCTTGTCAGAATTATTCATCAGTAGAAAAATTGTTCAAACAAAGAATATTTATGAAAGGAAATTCATATGGCTGTTAACAAGAAAGTAGTAAAATCATTTCTACTCACTTGGAAAAACTCATTCCAACTAAGATAAAAAGCCCATGGCAAATCTGTATTCATAACCTGATTCTATTTTTATATGGAAAAAGAACCCTAAAAGATATGTTCCTCTCAGCATGGAATAGAGTTGGAAGAATATAAAATGCTCTCTTGAGGGTGGCTATAGAGGTGGAGACTGAAGAGGAAGGAGAGAAGGAAAGGAGGAATTTCACTTGTCACTTCATACCCATTAAAAAATAGATGTAGGATTATGAATGATTTTGTCTTTTTGTTTTTTATATTTAACATCTTTTCTGTTATAGTAGTTGCTTTTGTATCCAAGAAACAAATGTAACCTTGAAAAAATAGTTATCGAAGGATAAATTGAAGAGGTGAGAGATTGGTGGGAGGAGAGTAAATGAACAGACTTTAAATGATCTTGGATAGGACAGTGAAGGACTGCCGAACAGCAGAAAGGATTGAGAAAAAGGGATTGAGGTGAGACGGGGAAGGAGAAAGGCCTAGTCTGGCTCAAAGGTGATTAACTATTTCGAGGCTCTGCCTCCAACTGCCAGTGCAGTACTCCTTCCTGGTCTCTTCCCAATGGCTGCATGAAGATGCCATTATCCCACACACTGCCCCACGGTATGACCCCCAAAGACTGGGATTTAGGTGTGTGCGCACCTAGACCATGGCTAGCATAGACTATGACCCCAGATTTTGTGTCAGGAGCCATCGGACAAGATGGCCCCAAGCGGTGAGTTACGGCCCTAATTGCCTGAGTTGCCCATATAAGGTTAGGTTTCCATGAGGACTGCCTTAGGTTTCTGTTGCCCTGTTCCATATACATTTTTCCCAAACTGACGTCAGCAGGACCGTCCCATTGTTTCCCGTGCTGCGCTCTCACTGAATCCCTGATCTCGAACCACCCTGCGTCACCTAATGTAACTTCCCCGTGACTGTCACCCTATATATGCTCTTTCCCCCGGAACAATAAACGAGACTTGATCAGACCTCCTGTCTTGTCTCCATTTTCTCGCGTACCCCTGTCCCTTGTCCCTGCTTCCTCCTCAGGTGCAACGTTGATCTGGACTCGCGGGCCGAGTCAATTTTGTAGTGGTGAGTAGGCAACCATTTCAGTTCTGATTTCCCACTTAGATATTTCCTCGAGACCAGTGGAAAGCAATCTTTGCCAAAGGGCCCGGGGCTGTTCTCTGCGGCTCCTTGAACTGAAGGTTGTATGCCATTACATCAGCCTCCTCAGGGACCAGGGAACAGCTCTCAGGCAGTCTCCATGGAAGCCAGCTCTCCTTTCTTCACTCTGCTGCTCCTGACCATTGGAGGTAGTTTGCTCAGCTTGTACTAAAATCTTCTGGTTCCTCTCTACCAAGTCGTGGTCATAAATGTGAGATCTAATCTACCTGCTGTCTGCTCTGAGTCCAGCATCCTCATTGCACTAAAGTCAACATGGTCTGTAGCCAAATCATGGCTCACCTTTGAAATCCTTCAGGCCTCTGGGCACAGCCTCTGAGATGCATAATTGACTGCTTCACGTAGAAAAAGCAGTCCCACCCAATGGAAATTAATTTCACTCAGGGCATCTCTCTTTTAAAGGGACTGCTCACTTTTGTTTGCTCAAAAACAGATGTTTAAATATCTGCATAAATATTGTGGAGTGTTTTCACAGATGAGACCTTCAGTTCTTGCAGTGTAACTGAGAACTGTATAACTGATTAAAGATATAGGTTGAAAAGTAGAAGTCAACAGAATATCTTTTATAGAATATCTATGAGGGCAAGTACAATTTTAAAACTTTTCATCTGTTTAATAGGATATACCTCTGGTTGTTTGAAACTATAAATTCTATTAATATCCTATTACCTTGACTTTTTTCTCCTTTATTTTATGGATATATCATATAGAATGCTACATATGAACTTTCATGGAAAACAGTTTTGAATAAAATTTAAAATATAGCTGAAAACTAAACTGAGATGGTAGAAAGGATATGTTTAAAACTTTGCCCCTTCTCCTCCCGTAAAAAGATCAGTTATTAGTCTTTGTGTGGTGAGTATGGTGTGATAACATATATTTGAAGAGATTTGGACCCATACCCCTAAATAATGTACCGTGTTTTAAGCCAATAATACCTCAATAAAAATATTTTAATTTTTAAAACAGTCAAATAAAATTTTAAAAAAGATTGGCCATCCTTTTTTTTAATTCCATGTAGTACATTTTTACTTTACTGTGCATTTATTCCATGTAGTACATATGTAGGAAATGTTTACATTTATTTGCTAAGTTTTTATTTATTGTGATTTCAAAATTATTACATGTCTGTGTCACTACCTCCAAGGAGTTACATATTGACCTATGAACAGGCAATATAAGCCCTGCTGTTTTGGTCTATAATGCAATTTAAAAAATTGTCTTATACCATTGAGATAATCTGTTTATTTCATAGGCCTAATGTCTTATTTTAAATTTGAATAATTTCTGTCTGATGTCACATCGAAGGAAATATAATTTTGCCTGACTTTAGTAGCAGATAATCTCTAGATTTTATAGCTGAATAGCTTATCTTTAAGAGGAATTTTGAGATTGTATGTTGAAATCTATATCATTTTGCATAGCTTTTTCAAGCAAAAGCATGTGAGTGGTTAAAATTAGAAAGTGTAATCAGTTGTTTACATGCACACCTCCCCCCGTCTCAACTACAGGTCTTAACTGATGTCCAGTTGTATAGGAATTGTGTAGAACAACTTTGGAATGATGAAATTCCTTCTTTTAAAATTGAAGTAACATGTTATTGTAACTATCATTAATAAATAATTTTTGATCTTAGAGATTTCAGATATGCATCATTAAAAATCAGCATATGTTCATAGGACATTAATTCATCACTGTAAGTCCAATTCTATTCCTTACCATAAATTATCCTGTTTTGCCCAATTTACTTACCTTCCCCCCTTCCTTTCTGGTGACCACCGATTGATCTTATAGTCTAAAAGTTTATTTTTATTTTATTTAGTTCATCCATTTGTTTGTTTTCTCCATGTCTGTAACACATGAGTGAAATTATACCATATTTGTCTTTCTCCTTCTGACTTATTTCACTAAGCATAATCCCCTCCAATTCCATTCATGTTGCAAACAGCAGGATTTTATCTTTTTTTTTTTTAATAGGTGAATAGTATTGATAAAGTATTCTTTATCCATTCATCTGTCAATGGGCACTTTGGTTCTTTCTAGATCTTGGCTAAATAATGCTGCAGCAAACATGAGGTGCACATATTTCTTTGACTTAGTGAGCTATCTGGTGTGTGTGTGTAATTGTGTAATTTCTATTTTTAATTTTTTGAGGAATATCCAAACTGCTTTCTGTCATGACTACACCAATTTACACTCCCATCAACAGTGTTTAAGGGTTCCCGGCTCTCAACATCCTTTCCAACACTTGTGTCTATGAGTGACACCATTCACCATTCAGTATTTGTCTCTCTGACTTGCTTCACTTAACATAATCCCTTCCAGCTCCGTACATGTTGCTGCAAATGATACGTATTTATGTTTTTTGATCACTGAGTAGTATTCCATTGTGTGTGTGTGTGTGTGTGTGTGTGTGTGTGTGTGTATATATATATACATATATACCACTTCTTCTCGATCTACTCATCTGTTTTGGGACACAAATTGTTTTTCTAACTTTGCTATTATAATGGGAATACAAGTTTCTTTTTGAATTAGCGTTTTGTATGATTTGGGTGGCTATCTAGGAGTGAATGACTGGATCATGTGGGAGATTTATTTTTAATCTTTTGAGAAAAGTACAGACTGTTTTCTGGGGGGATAAACCATTCTACATTCCCACCAACAGGGTAACAGTGTTCCTTTTTTCCACAAGTGCTTCACATTTGTGTGGCAGTATATTAGCCTACCCTTAGAGATCTAATGCTCTGGGATACTGGAAAACTTGAAGTATCTGGGCAACTGGTATATCTGCCTGTATCCACCAGCTTGCCTTTAGCAGATTCCGAGGCACCACGGGCAGGATTGATTTCCTATGTTGTTTTAATTATATTGATATATTCTTTAACATCCCCTGTAATCGTCATGCCAGATCTAATGAAGGACACCTGTCCACTAGTAAAGGTGCCTCACTTGTTCTTGACATTAGTGATGAGGTGATGAGTAACAGGTCAAATGAGTAAATTAATGAATAAAGGAGCTCATTGGAGAATAGGGTTTTTCCTGAAAAACTCTTGCTTCCTACTGTATATTAAGGGAAAATTTCCAGATGATTTTCCATGTGATGATTTGAAGAGGAAATCTAAGTGACCCAGACTATATCTTTTTGATAAAAAAAAAAAAAAAGATAATTGAAGGCCTCCCTGGTGGCACAAGGGGTTAAGTCTCAGCACTATGAAGCTATCTGCAGCCATTGTAGCACGAGTTCTGGCCAAAGAGCTGACCCACATGGCGCAGCAGACCTTTCCTGCCTTGCCCGCTGCTCCCCTCAGGAGTGTACTTCAGTAGATCTGCCTGTTCTGCTCCCCACTCTGCCTCTGGTGAATCCTCTTACCACCTCACACCTCTGGCCTACACCCCAGTTCTTATGTGCATAAATAAAAAAAATCTTTAAAAAAGCTAAATAATTGCTTAAATTTCCATTATATGTGATCTATGAAATCAGTGTCTTCTTCATGGGCCAAACATTGTTAGCATGTAGGGGACATTTTGTTTCTAGAAGGCTTTTAGTAGCACCCTTGACCAAATTTACTCTATTTTAGGTATTTAGTGAAAAAAGATGCTTCCCCAATCCTAATCCCCAGTAACCCAGTTTAGTTACTATGAGATCTAATGAGAGTCATTCTCAATTTGTTACAGAAGACTATAGATATTATACTTGTTTACTGCCTTTTTATAATCAAGAGGGCTAAATAAAGCATTCAGCTTCCAGTTATGCTTGTAAAAGGAGGAAATGTTGATGTTTTTGCTTTGTCTGAACAGAGTGGTTTCTTCAGTTCATTTTCTAAACCCTTCTGCCAGAACATGCTGCTTCTTCTGGGAGGAGAGAACTGCCTACAGCCATATGTGCCCATCTGTTCTTCTCTACAATCATGCCTTGGTGTTTTCCACGCACAGCCAGTGAATACTAGTAGTGCCACTGCAGGTGGTTAGGTCAAGCAAGTCTCAGCCAGGTAAGGGAGTATTCACAGTTAAATGTGTAATTATAAGAAAATGATTACCAAAAAGAGTTTGCCGAGACAGTTATTTCTCCATGCCTGCTAATGGCCCACTGTCTTCTTCTGGCTCTGTTCTCTGAATGCCTCTTTATGAATGCTTTTCTTAGTCTGTGTTATATACTGCCAAAATAGCTTATTTGTGCTTGCATCACACATCTCAGATTACACCCACATGGGATTCTTGAATTTTTTTGTCAAAGACATGAACTAACAACTCTCCTGATATTTGTACTTTCTTGCCCCACTTATATTTCAACAACTCCTACTGAGGAGAGACTCCTGAATTCTCAGAGCCCCCATTACTCTGACAGTATCCAAGAGCTTGTAGGAAGATGGGTTGAGATAGAAGAAAAATGGTATGTCTTCCTTTTAAATCATGACACCAATATACCTCTAATTCATATACAGTTAGTAAACTATTTAGTTGCGTATGTTGTAAATTAATGTTACCTCAAGAAAAAGAGAAGCTCAATGGGTTCCAAGACTTTCTTTACTTTACATATCCCTTTTGGCCATTTTGCCTCTAGATTCTATAGGTACAATATCTAAGTTTTAACATTGAATTACTTTCCACCTTTTTATCGTCAATAAAAATTGTGAAGCTTGGATAAAATTCACCAAAAAAGGGGTTTTATCTGTAGGTAAAATGAGGACACAGAGACAAAATCCATAGAATCTGTGAGTTAGAAGCCATTAATGTGGTTCCCTTTTTGAATGTGTTCATTTTTCAGATAAGGAAACAGGTTTAGAGACGTTATATGTTTTCACTTGACCTTCTCTTGGTGCCTATCTGTATCCTAATGCCCTCTCCTGAAAAAGATCATCAATCAAAGTGTCATAGTGGATTAAGGCCCATCTTACTGATCTCGTTTTAACTTATTTAACTCTTTAAAGACCCTGTCTTCAACTAGAATCACATTCTGAATTACTGGGAGGTTTGGACTTAGGAATTTAGAGGAATATAGTTCAGGCTAAAACACATACTAAGCGTCATAAAAGAGACGCAAATACAGAAAAGAGTAGATACTCCAGATATTACAAATAGCATAGTTCACTTAAAAATCAATGGATTAACAAGGAACTTTTAACTGTGTATGATTACATTAAGACTAAGTCAGCCCTCCCAGAGCACACAGAAACAAAATAGGATAGCCCAGATGAAATGATAAATAAATGGAAATGATAAAATGATGGAATACACTTGTAACCTTTCATGGAAAGTTTTCAGAAGAGAAAAGAGGGTCTTTGGTACAACCCCTCAATTCTGTTCCCAGGTGACAAAAAGAAAGCCAGCAGCAGTCTTCTGATGAATCTGCCCTTTGGAAGTAACCAGTTTGGTACAGTGAACTTTGATATGCTCTCACAAACTGTCACATCTAGGTTTACAGATACTAATGAATCTTAGTTGAAACAGAAACAGCAAATACAAAACTAAAAACAAAAAAGCCACAATACAACAGGTTCAAAAATTTATTGTTCTCATTTGAAAAGCAGCTCTGGATAGAAAGAAGATGACCTATTTTACACAATATTTGAACAATACATGCTATGTTGTTTAGGATCCCAATTGATACATTTTAGAGGAAAGACCCATTCCAAAGTAAGGGTTTAATTAACTGGAGTCGGGCCTCCCCGGTGGCACAGCGGTTAAGTGCTGCGCTGTGGAGCTGTCGGCAGCGGCTACGCGAGTTCGACGCCCAGTCGGGGAGAATCCCACGTGGCGCGGCAGACCTCTCCTGCCTTGCCTGCTGCTCCCCTCAGCAGTGTATTTCTGATCTGCCTGTTCTGCTCCCCGCTCTGTTTCTGGTGGACCCTCTCGCCGCCCCACGCCTCTGGCCTGTACCCCAACTTGTATGTATAAATAAAAATAAATAAATAAGTCTTTAATTAACTGGAGTCAAGATCTAATTCTGCTATAAAAACAGACAGTGTTCAAAGCAATCCTTTCATTGTCTTATCAACAGAAATGAAAATACTCAAATTGGATGAAACCAACCAGATATGGAAATATGATTAACCTAATTTGGCAGATTATTATTCTAGTGCTTCAGATGGAAATACATGGACACAGTACAGGAAAAGTCCTTGGTAAGGAAGATAAGATATACACACAAGATAAGTCTCGCATTAGAAGGCAATAATATTTAATGAAACACCATGTAGAGGGTTTGGAAATGGATATGAGCCCTTTCCATTTCCAGGCATAGGAAAAGTGAAGAAATTCCACTTTGAGATTATTCATTTGCTTGCATAAATATTTGATAATTATGTACTTTATGCATCTCTCACTATCCTTTATTGTTTCAGCCAAAGTGTATTGCTAGATAAATTTGAAAATACGTTAGTTCTCAAATCCCATGTAATGGTAATGATGGAGCAAATGAATGTTTTCATGAAAAGAAATAAAATGGAAGAATGGGAGGATGCTTAGTAATGACGGTAAAATGCTGTTTTTTTCCTAGCCTAGTACTGTTTTTATTGTAGTCGAATTCAATTGTCTAAAGAGTGTTATTTGCAAGCAGCGTGTTGAATTTATTTAATGATAGTGTACAGATTTTAGTAGTATGTATTGGAAGTTTTCTGAGAATGTTAATTCATTTCAAATCACATTGGTTTCCAGGTGGTCTGTTAGGTTTTAATGAAAATCTTATAGGTAATTACAGATAGGAAATAATTATATATTACATAACTTTTTATCAGTGGTGTTGGTTGTTGTCTTATTCAAGCACAGCACTGTGCCTCTTAGTAACACATCTCCTGCAGTCAAAGAGACATCACACACTTAAGAGGAAGTGATCAAAAAAGATGCCTAAGGCACTGAGAGGTACTGAGAGGATATTTGGGGAAGAGTAATTGTCTTCTGCTATAGTTAAATTCAAAGCATTTTTAATCATAATTCAAATGATAAAGTTGGAAATTAAAAAAATATTTTATTTATTTGTTTGTTTGTTTGTTTATTTATTTATGTCATTGTTCATTTCTGTAGAATGTTTGATTTCTCCCCTCAGGTGTAGTCCCCATAAAATTCCCACCACCAAATCACCTGTGAATCATCACCATAGTCTCTTCCCTCCCCTTTTTTGATCCCTCTCCTTCTTTCAGCATTTATTATTGTCAGTTTTTAAAAAAAGATTTATTTATTTACGTACAAGCTGGGGTACAGGCCAGAGGCGTGGGACAGTGAGAGGGTTCACCAGAGACAGATTGGGGAGCAGAACAGGCAGATCGACGGAAATAAACTGCTGAGGGGAGCAGTAGGCAAGGCAGGAGAGGTCTGCAGTGCCATGTGGGAATCTCCCCGGCCGGGCGTCGAACTTGCCCCTGTTGCCGCTTGTATAGCCACTGCTGACAGCTCCACAGTGCAGTGCCTAACCGCTGTGCCACCTGGGAGGCCCTATTGTCAATTTTTAAAATGTGGGCCATTCTTACTGGTGTGAGGTGATATCTGATTGTGATTTTGATTTTCATTTCCCTGATTATAAGTGATGTGGAACATTTTCTCATGTACCTGTGTTGGCCATCTGCACTGGAAAACAAATTTTAATAGTGCATTGTCTAGATTTTGTTAGAGGAGGAGTTTATAGTTGGAGGATGAGTTGGCACCCCCCCTCCCTTTTTTTTTTTGTAGGGGAGAGAGCCAATTCTAAGATTCTTTGCCAAAGAGATGGGGAAGCTTGGTAAAGGGAGTCTTAAGTGACGTTAAAAAGATGTGGAAGAAATAAAGGAAAACCTAAAGGGCTTCTCTATGTCTTGGTAATCACATAAGGCATCCAACAAATATTTGTGGATCTGGCCTGCTCTGCTCCAAGCCAATAAAAGCACATATAAAACAACAGCGTGGACCTATTGTGCTCACCTACTTGCAGAAGATCTTCAAGGAAAGCTACTAGATGGTTTAATATTGTAGTGCTTGGATTGGAAAAGCTACAGCCTGGAAGTGAAATATGGCTTGATGCCTGTTTTTGTGCAGTTAAGAATGGCTTTTGCAGATGATTATTTGCACTTTATTTGATGATAAGGAGTACTAATTTTGAATCCGAGCTAAGCTATCACTGCCACCAGAATCCCATCTTTCTAATTATCAGACCTGTATTATAAAAATTATACTCAGTTATGGTTAGTATATTTTAAAATCTGATACAAATTCAGTAGAAGTTTGTTTCCTCTCTTGATATATAAGTACTGACATAATATCCTTTTTTAATTGCTCTTGGGCCGCAAAACCTAAAATATTTGCCATCAGGGATTTTGCAGGAAGTGTTTGTTGCCTTCTGTTTGAATGAAAGAAATAGATGATCTATAATTGTAGCACTTTTTGACATTGCAGATCTTTCACAGCTGATCAGAAAATGGTTGCTCACATTTGTCTCCCATACCTTTTAAATACAAGATGTAACTGACTTATCATCAGTTGTATTATTAATGAAACTGGGACATTCTTATGTTTCATATGGGATTGATTGAGGTCACTTAGGTATTCAGCTGGTAGGTGGTTTCTCTCACATGTATCTTTTTAGTGGAGCTGACTAGAAATTGGGACAGTTCACCATAATACTTCATAAGTCTTCCCCACCTAATTGATGTCTAGTGAAAAGTTGCTAAGACCAAATTATATATAATATCAAACAAAATGTAGACATTTGTCTCTGAACAATATCACTGAAATTGTCAAGTTTGCATTTCATAATTCAGAATTTTTTAGTTAATGAAAAAATTTTAAATGAAATAAATGCCTTTGTTTCTGTGCAGGTCTTGGGGAAGAAAGTATGTCACGCCTATATTATCTTATTATGTAAAGAAGGCATAAACACGGATTATTTGTAAGTCTGGATTTCCTTGAAAGGGCTTAGAATATTGCTCAGTTATTACAACATAAATATATCCCTTGGTGGGACTAAGAGGGATTTGGATCCCTCTTAGCAGCTGGTAAATCTTTAGTAGTTAGTAAATTTTAGCATATAATAAAAAAAAATCTGTCAGAATTATATATTAATTTATTTGTCAATAGTGCCTATCATTGACAAAGGTTAGGTAGACTTTGTTCTTTTATGATTTATCTTGTTTTCCAGTTCAAGAACTTCCATAGCCAAAATGTCACTGACGTCTGAAATGTCAGTTTTTGCATTCTCTGCTTTGATTTGTCAATTGCTCTCTGGACCTTGGCAATCTTCAAATATCTTTTCAAGTTGCTGACTTGCTTGCATTTTTGATTCAAATACTACTAATGTAAGTCGATGAAAGTTCATTGTGAAGATGACAAAATAATTTCAGTGGACTTGCACAAATCATTACCAGTTATTTTTCTTTGTAATTTTATTAAAAGTAAATTGCAAAGCAATTAAGCTGAGAATTTTCAGGAGTAGTCATAAATCATTTGACTGCTTGTTTTTCTGAACATGTTCTCTTTATTAATTTTATATCTGAAAATCTCTATCACCGTATCTCTAGCACAATGTTCTTCCCCTAAGTTTCAAAAGAAAGAAAACTAAGGGCTACTAAGGGAAAACCGTGTTTAACAATCTATACTCATGCAACATAGCAGCTCAGATGGCTGAGAAAAATGAAAAGTTAAAATTGTTGATGATTTTGTTAATGACAAGTCTGATTAAAGTTTCCAAATTTCTTTTAAAATGTATACTTTAAGTTGACACAAATTTGAATGTATACAATGAAGTGAAGTCTAGTTTCAAAGTAAATTTTGGTTTTCTAGTATCTTCATTAGCTCCTTTTTTCTTTCTGATAAAGTTCACTTACATCTTCCAATTTAAGAATGTTTCCCCACACGATTCTTGACACCATATTAGACATGTTGTCTAATATCTGCCTTATTTATTGTGGTCCCTTTCATTCCATTCATGCCTCCTCCTTTTATTTACTCTGACCCTTTGACTTGGAGCTCCTATATGTATAGGTGTTCTTAGCAGACTTTTTGCAATAGTAAACAGATCTTCCAAAAACAGAGTCTTCAAAGGTTTATTGAGTACTTATTATGTGCCTATCAGTGTGCTAGATTCTGGAGATAAGACAAAGATAGTTCCTGTGACCTTCATCTTCATATCTCTAGTACTTGACACATGTCTGCCCCATGACTGACCTTCTATAAATTGTTATTGAATGTGTCCCCAAATGTCCATGTGTCCTATGGAGCATCCCATCAATATTAACTATTTCCGCTTAGTTCCAATAATATAAACTCAATATTTGGGGACTGTTCTATGCATTAATTAATAAAATATAGGGGAGCAAATATTTAAATATTTCAAAATCTAAATATCCTAGATTTTGAAATGAAATTCCCTATTGTGGAAACAAATTGCCAGAGCACACTGTGCAAACTGTACAACTACTTAATTGCATCATTGAGTTGGCTTGTAACATGACATTTGGTTGAATTGCAGACTTTCTGGTAGGATATCTGCTATAGAAAAGCAATCTGCAGGGTGGTGCAAGGGCTAAAGTCTCAGCACTGTCAAGCTATTGCCAGGCACTCTCAGCCACTGTGGCATGAGTTCAATCCCTGGCCAGGGAACTAATCCTGGTGCAGCAGACCTTTCCTGTCTTGCCCGCTGGCACTGTCTTCAGCAGTGTATTTTAATAACTCCACCTGTTCTGCTCTCCTCACTCCATCTCTGGTAAATCCTCTCACACCCCACTATACCTCTGGCCTACGCCCCAGTTCTTGTATGCATAAATAAAAATAAATCTTAAAAAAAAAGAAAAGCAATCTGCAGTGCTAGCTTCATGAGGCTGCACCTGAAATATACCTTTTGTTTTGTGACCCAAAGACCAAAAAACTTGAGGCATATTGAGTGTTAAATTCAATTATGCATTTAAAACATAAGTATTTGCATCATATTAAAAATGAAGATTATAAGTATGACATATGACATACAATGTGTACAATCAAGACATTTGTGAAATTAAATTAGTTGCATTTTTATTTCTGAGTAAAATAATACACAAATATTTAAAAACTTCAGAAATGCATACTAAAAAAATCTTACAACTATTTCCTGACATTTTTTCTGTGGGAAATGAAAATGAAATTGAACTGTGATGACATGTTCATATACAACTGTTCGGTTTTTCATTTCCTGACCTTGCACACTTAGCTTGATATAACTTCTTTGCAGTCAGATTTAGCTTCCAGAACTGTGAAAACTACTATAGGATTTATACTTAAAAGAGACAGTTTTTGTATTAAATGGCATTGGACAGCATAGCTTCCTAAAATTTCATTATTTTGCCCCTTTTTGGTGAAGAGTGACTATCCAGCTGACTGATTTTAATAGCCTTCACTTTTTCTCTAGATAGTGAGAATTTTGCTTTTTTAAAGATCAAACTCACCAAATGCTATTCCCTTCCTTAGAGGAGCAAAGAGTTAATAAAAGATAACTCTCACAGTCAAGTTTCTTTCAGTTCATTTACCAAAAGAGGGTATGAAAAGAAGCTACCTCCAAGGTGAGGCTTAAGAAACAGAAGAAAAAGAAAGAACAGGGAACTATAGCAACCCTAAGAACAAAGGCTTGGAGTTAGAAATTATTAATATATACCTGTTTATATTCTCAACATATCTTCATAATTACAATTATATTCATGATCTTTATAATTTCATGTCAATTTAAATTTTTTTTTTGTTTTATTTTGACTTCCATTAACAATATATTTGTGAGCCATCTTCTTGTTAAAATGTTTTGTGGTTCAGCTCACTACACAATTACATCTCCATAAATGTAATTAAGTGTTCCAAAAGAACACCAATCTACTTAAAAATGTGAGCTCAACATTTTTATGCATGTGCTCACATAGATCCTTTTTCTATGGGTAACATAATGTAGTGGGAAAAATATGAGATTCTGGAATGAGAAGAACTGGGCATGAGTTCCAGACTCTGTGCTACCAGCTGTATGGCCTTGGGTGAGTCACTTAATCTGTTTGAGGCTTATTGTTCTGTCTGTCCAGTGGAAGATAAAAGATGCTAACCTTTCAAGCTGGGTGTGAAGATTAAATGAGTATATATGTGAAAATGTTTGGTAAACTGTAACGCATTATGCAAAGAATAGCTATTTATTTCAGATGAACTCAAATTTTGCTAAGCAAAACAAATGACTGCTAATGCCCAAAGTAGCCTTAGTTCTATCTTGAAACAGTTTCTTCAGAGAAAGCTTTTAATCAGCAAATGGGCTTGGAATATTTATAGAGTATTTTTCTATGTTTGAATCATTCAGTTTGAGACAAAAATTAATTCTTTTGATGCTGACTCATTTTCCCTTCATATTTGTTCCTATATGTACATTCTGGAACAATCTTTTTCCTCCTTCAGAGAAGCCCCTTTGGATTAACCCTTGGGTTGTATAAGTGAGAAAAGTGAAAAAATGAGAGCTCATGTTCACAGAGACAAATTACTCATGAGATATCGTGGGCACAGAGCCAAAGTCCACTTTACCATTAAGGATTCATAAGAATGTTTCAATTTCTTTTGAAATTGGCAGAAAAAAATGGATTTTTTAAGTGAAAGGGAATTTTTTTTGATGTACACGATAAATATATTCATCTTTCTACTAATAAGCCATAAATCTATCTTTTAATGCTTGTATAGCTGTGGGTAACTGAAGATGAATTCTTTGAGAAGGCCTGTTATCTGCAGTTCAGGGCGCACAAGAGCTCTGTTCCAACAGTGCCAATGTTGCCAGGATTCACAGATGTGGAGTCATTCGTTCTATCTTGGGAAATGGGGAAGTTGTGCAGAACTGCTATTTAAATCAGCACTTTTATGGGTGCTTTGGTGGTGGGAGAGTTACAATAACCACACCTGAGGGGACAAATCCTATATTGTCAAAATATTAATGAAGACATAAAACAATGGTATTTCATTGAAATATATATATTAAATAAATATGTATGTAAAGAAAAAACCAGAAAAATAACTATATTAGGAATATATAAATAGAAATATATTTATTTAGAAATATATAATAAGCTACAAATTGACCTGAATTTCTAGCACACAATAAAATGAAAGAAACACATCTATCCAATTGAATTGTCACATCTGGGCCCAGGAATCAGTATTTTTATGTGTTTTGGAGGATACTCCATAGATTAACTACAGACTTTCTGGGATGGGACAGTTGGCGGGCCGTTCTCCATAGACATGAGGCCCCTGTATTTTCACTTTAGAAGCCCAAACTTGATTCAGGTCTGGGGAGCCAGTAATCTCCTAGAAAAACTAAAATTGATTTTTGTTCTGCATTGTGAGAATGATATGTATTCATTATAGAACTTTTAAAAACTATATAAAAATAAACAGGAGTAAAATAATACCTTAATCGGGTGAATAATTTCATATAACTAGCCATTCTGCAGAGTATCACTAACTTGGGACAAAATTCATAGGCTATAAAATATATTGGTAGTTGTAATTGTCATATGAATATATCTACAAAATACGTTCTGGACAATAAAAATATTAAGAATAAAATATTGAAACTAACTGAATTTTCAATCAGAAAAAAAAAAATCAGTACTTTAAAGACAAATACACTTTCTACCTGTGGATGTTAGGCAGGGCATTTCATGGAGGTAAAAAACAGTGTTCAATAATGACGATGATATTTTCAATATAAAGTCATGGGGAGAAAGTCTGTTACCTATATGGCTAAATCTTATTCGATATTTTTTTCCCATTATCTTGCATTGAAATATTTTAGTTAAACCCACAAATTACATGAACATCTGCAGATATACCTAATGAGTAAGTTGTATATTGTTTAAAAAAATAATGATCTTGGAAGTGATAGGGATATCAGGACTAAGGTAAAGTATCTATGTAAAAGTTATTTTTTGATTTCAAGCAACAGAAACTGATTTCAGCTAATTTGGACAAAAAAGAAACAAGAGGAGGAAAGAAGAAAGCAAGTCAGCCTGGTAACACAAAGCATTCTTTTCAAAGTCAGAGTAGTGTTTACCTTTCCCATAGTTGAGTCAAGTAATCTTCACCTAAAGTTTCAATTTAACCCCACAAATCATTGGACTAATGCCATTTTTTCTTGGAACTTGAGTTTGGTAGTCAAGTTATCCAGCACCAAATATGAAAGCATCTGATTCGTGCTTTGTTTTTCTAGAAACTCTTGCGCCTTGCAACAGGGCTGACATGGATGAAGTAGTATTAGTGGTTAAATTCTAGAAAATATGCTCTATCTCGTTCTGGAAGCGGTTCTCACACGATAGCCTAGTGCTAGTATCAGTGTCTCCTGGCTCCTCATCAACCACATCTGTGCTCCTCAGCTCCAAAAACATGATCAGGGCTGATATTTATGTCCTTCATAGTGCATTAGGCTGATTATTCATACTGTTATCTGTTTGATGTTTGAGGCATACTTCTGCTAGGCCATGATGTCTGTCCCATCTAGTTGATGCCTATGTATACCAGTGGTTCAATATGTTTCGTGTCATCCCTGACCACAATTGATATATGATATCTGATAACATAATTGGAATCTTGTTATGAAGCTGGTAGATCTTTTGGTAAAACATTAGCTCTCCACTTCCTTTAGTGATTAGTTAGAATTATATTTCCACCCAAAGAAGTTATTTTCAGAATTGGACTGGTTCTAATGCTTAGAGGACAGCTATGCGTGACTCTAATCAGAACTATTGACTAATTGGACTTTCAGTATACTGATGCAAAATATGCTCAGAGACCAGGTATGAATTGGCCATCAAGTGTGCTTGCAGTGAACTCAGAAAGTAGAACTTCTACTTTATAAATTTTAAACTTAAGTAGATATCTTACTGACTTTTTGTAATGAAGGTGATTAATTAGAAGCTTATGGACTAGTGCAAGAATATACTTACAATTCCATTTTGGAGATGAAGTCCCACATGGATGAAATTATATAAATTTCAGGGAGTACAGTGAAAATAATTGAATATGGAAGATTGTAGATCTGGATTTGAATTTTCTCGCTCCAATTTAAACTATGGCTTTGAGAGTGAGTCATAACACCTCTATGTTTCAGTCTCCTGTTAAATGCATATGCATAATATTGAGTTGTGTGACACATAATAGGTGCCCATCATGTTATCTACCTTCTCCATATCTCTCCTTTTTTCTTTCATATGTCTCTGAACTTTGGTCTTCTTATCTCCAAAAAGAAAGACTTTAATTTGATATCTAAGTTACTCATGAAACTGATATCCTGTGATTTAGGGATGATTCATTAATCTTAAAAGAAGTGCATTACTTAAGGTCAAATATGCAGAGTGTTTTATAAATACAGTAAAGCTTGATGAATAGCCTTGATTAGTTTCTAACACACCCTGCTCTTTCTCGCCTTGGGGACTGGGCCTGTCCTATTCCTTTTGCACAAGTATCTCTTTCCCCTGTGCTCACCTGGTTATCTCCTGCTCATCTTCCAGGGTTCAGTCTAAAGTTCACTTGCCCAATGATGATTTCCAGGAATTACTTCTAGAGAGCTGATCTGCATATTCCTTTTGGACTCTGCACATCCTATCAACATAACTGCCACATCGCCGAAATCCCCCACTTATTGATAAATGCCAAAATTTGAAATCTCCAATCTTCCAATGTATTTTTCTGTGAAAGAAAGGAGAATGACACCTCCCTCTAATACTCTTCTAGGGAGAGGGGTATACTTATGGTTTACTGCAGAGAAAGAGAATCTATTTATGTTTCATCCCCTCAAACTAAAATGTGGATACAAATCATTAATGCCTAGCATATATAAATCATTCACTACATATCAGGTACCTATATGTATTTTTTAATTGCCTTTTCCTATCAACTTAAAAAATGGTTTATAAGTAAAGTAGGTTTAAAAATGAAGAAACAGAGCCTTAAAAACTTAAATAAGTTACTTGCCATTGCACAAATTACTACTGTTTCTGAGAGGTCAAGATACCATAGATTATAAAAATAAGAAAAAAAGCAACAAAACCCCAACACCAAAAGTTCAAACAACAATCAAAACACTATTGGTTTATAATAGCTTTTCAGAAAGAGAAGGAAACTTGGCCTTATATATACACATTAATTCTAAGATGATCCTGATGTCACATGACTGTGTGGCTTCAGAACTAATAGTTTTACTATCATTCTGTACTCTTCAAATTTGGAAAAGCAGTCCTCAACTACCATGCTCCTTGTAAAAGTCTCATGAGAAAATAAAAAATGTTTTGAAAATGCAACAATTTTGAGAGGTAAATTATTATAATCCATATTTATCAGGTGAAATATTATTCATATATTGATAAAGGGTGGAGTTTTTATTATATCTAGATAACCCACAAGTGATGTAGTTAGTAAGAAATTCTATGTTTTTTAGATTCCTGGGATACAGTGACTGTTTTCAGAATAATTGAACAAAATTAGTTAGCAGAAATTGCAGTTGATGCAGGGTTTTAACATGGGGATATCTGGTTTGTTGTGGAAATGATATTCTTCCAGATCTCCTATTTCCTACCAGATCTTAGTTTTATAGTTGTCAGCTTCACAGTCAGGGTCATTTAAGGAACATCATCACCTAAATTGCTAAAAATAATCACGCATTGTAATCTTTGTTGCCTGTCTCCATATCCCTAAAATCTCCTTTTGGTCAGGGACTATGGTTCTATCAATTCGACATGGCCAAAGAACTCAATAAATTCATGCTGAATGAATGGTACATGTAATAAATTGAGCACAGGACCTCCCTGGTGGCGCAAGGGGTTAAGTCTCAGCACTATGAAGCTATTGGCAGCCACTGCAGCACAAGTTCAATCCCCGCCCAGGGAACTAGCCCACATGGCACAGCAGACCTCTCCTAGCTCTCTCGCTGCTCCCCTCAGCAGCGTATTTCAGTGGGTCTGCCTGTTTTACTTCCCACTCTGTCTCTGGTGAATACTCTCACCACCCTCTCCCCCCTACACCTCTGGCCTACACCCCAGTGCTTGTATGCATAAATAAATAAATCTTAAAAATAAAAAGAAATTGAGCACAAGTGGATTGAGGGAACCAGGTACAGAGGAGGCAGGAGGGCTGAGGGGCTGGGAGGCCTCACAGGGGGCTGGGAGTATTTACACTTGTCTTTGGGCTCGAGCTGGTGTTTTCTCGTGGCTCTGCCTCTCTGTAATCGCTCGTCCTCCTGGAGCAGTTCTCTGCCATCGCCGCCCTCATAGCCTCAGACTCCAGGCTCAGGTGTACACGTTTACGCATGCCCACACCGTCTCCCGGGTCCACAATCAGGCACACGTACCCCAAGCCCTCCTGCATTAAAACAGTCAAGGCCGCAGGTGATAGCCACAGAGACCAGCAGTGTGAAAGCTTGACCAATCTTCATTTACCCTACAACAAGCAAGTTTTGATTTAAACAAAGAAAACAATTATCATGAAGAATGTGGTCTTTTCATTGGGCCACAGCCAGCCTGTACAGGATCTTTTACAAAGAAGAAAAAGTGCTCCCTCTGAGTAAATAAATAAGGAAAAGGTATTTTCTGGGCAGACACGCGCTCTCTGACTTGGCCAAGCTCTGAAAACAGATCCTCTATAGTCATGGCAGCTAGGCTGATAGAGGTAAGATGTCCAAACCCTCTTGCTCCCTGGTCAGCGATATTTAAGCAGTGTACAAAATGTGCAACTGTATAGGGTGGTCAAGTTTGCTTTATCTGCCTCTGGACTTTTTTGGGAGGAGGACAATTGTCCTTTTGTCTTTCTTACTTAAAACAGTGCCAGTCTGCCTACTTTGAAAAGATATAAAGTGATTGCATTCTATTGATTTATCTTATTAAACATCCATGTCTGTCTTTATTTTTCAAGCAGTGTGCATTACCTAAATTAGTCCTTCCCCTCCTTTGACAGTAATCTATAAATAATTTTTAAAGGCCTTTTCAAATTTTGGAAATAAAATATGTTGAGTCCTGAAACTGTATCTGCTAGTATTAGAATATTCCATGATTCTTTTCTATGGATTTTCTTGAGTCATTTTTTTTTTATTTTGTGTTAAGTGAGCCACTAGGAAAAAAATTAGTTAAAGCCAGAATCTAAAAAAACCACGAAATTGTTTTCTCTTAGTTGCACCCACACACACAGTTTTTCTGTGCTAAGTGGGAATTAAGGGCAACTTGATCCATATCAAGAGACACAGGAATTTTGTTGCAATTGGAAAGATCCAATTAATTGCAAATGATCATCACTGTGATAGTTTCTCAAGAAGAGTTTATTGAAGCTTAAGCTTTCAAAATCCAGTTCAGGTCACACTCACATACTCCAAAAATTAAAGAATTAAAACCAACCTTCTTTTCTCAACTTAAGGAGAGGCCAATTAAAACTGTTTTTGTCTTAGCTATAGCTCTGCTATAGCATGCCTTTTAAGGGTGATAATTGTATTTACTTTTAATAAACGCCATAGAATCATATTCAATTTTAGATATTTGAGGCTGGGAATAGAATTTTCAATTCAGTTTGCAAGTCCTCGGGTTAGAATATTGATTTCTTGTCCTCCAAAGATTTAAAAACATGATCTCTGTGGATGGACCTCAGTATATTTTTTTCCTCTCTACTTTTAATCTGGAAGTTTCTCATTCATTAAGCTGAAGCAACAAGTGGAAAGAATTCTGGTGATGAGGAAGAGAACTTGTACCTTCCCTAGTTCTGAAGTGTCTATGGGTAGAATGAGTTCTGTTCTCTCCATTGGTGAACAGGGCTAGAGACAATTCTGTCAGGAGAAACTTTGTGAGCTTTAAATATTTTTATATATATTTAAACATATAAATAAGTGGTTGGAAGAAAAGCTAATTCTAGTGTTAGGGTTGCTAGTGTCTACCAAGATAAATTCGTAGCAACATTAAGATGACATGGTTTCTGGATGGCAAGGCACTTCTTTTGGTTCATGTTGACTTCATCATCGACTTTGCCATTAAGCAGGTGCTAAGCATGGGTTGGCCTTCAGGTGAGCTAGCAGATTTGGAGAGCAGAGGGTTTTTATCATCTGGAAAGCTCAATTGGGTGGTAATTAAAGGGTGAAGGCTTTAGAAACTTAACTTTGAATCCCAGCTTTGTGTTTTACCATGTGAACTTGGTAAGTTGCTTAACCTCTCAAAAGTTTTGTTTTCTTTTGCAATAGTTTTTGCCTTAAATGGTTGTTGTAAGGATTAAATTTGGCACTGTAAATAAACCAGTTAGCACAGTACCTGGCAATCCCAGTGCTTGGTAATGGACTTCCCCCTCCCCCCCATGTTGACATGTGACCTTGGAGATTCTTGTTTGGTCTGAAATTTCTTTGTTCTAGGGAGAGTTGATTTGTAAGTTCTAGGTTCTAATTTTATGATAATAAAATAAAACTGGAGACTTTTGAATTTACAAAGCAGAACATATTGCCAAGAATAGATACCAAATCAACCTTAATATTCCCTAAATTGTTTCTAAGGAACTTGACAAGATGTATGCTATAAATAAAATAATAATGCTTACAAAATATTAATATTTTTTATTTGTTCCAACTTTATTTACCAGGCTTTTAAATTTTAATCTTAATTATTTTTAATAATAGCACAAATTATTTTGTTATTTTAATGTGAGCATTTTTAACCAACGTTAAAAATGGTAGCATGGTTAAAAATGGTAGAGAAGTTCTGCTCTATGGTTTTGTTTTTAGTGATTCTTATCATGAGATCATTACAAATTGATTTTAAAAAATCAACACAGAGTTAGGAGAACATATCAAGTGTTAGGTAGACAAATCAAAGAAAAATAGGACATAGACAGCTAGGAGGGAGAGATGAGTTACAACCTAATAAGATTAGTGATGCCAGGAAGATAACGTTTATAATATAGTAGGAGTAACCTATATTGTGGGAGGAATGGTTAGGTCCATTTGTGAGAATTCAGGAAATTTTTCAGTAAGTTGAAAACCATTGAACTGAATGTCGAAAAATGAATATGTTTCCAAATGATGGAGGATAAAAATGGAGTGTACAGGAGAGTAAAGCTCATAGGACAAAGTGGAGTATCAGACAACTTGGAGATAGAGCAACATAGAAATCATTCAAGAGGGTCAGAAAACAGAAAATAAACAAAATGGTAGACAAATATCCAATCTTATCAGCAATTGCATTATAAAGTTAATGAACTGAACCTGTGCTGTCCGGAGTGTGCTTGAGTCAAACAGAACTGATTTCAAATATCAGCTGTGCCACCTAATATTTCTAGAAGCTTAATTATGTGCCTTAGCAGTCCTGAATGCCAGTATTTGTGCTTGACAAGGTTATAATATGCTTTAGAGGAGATGGTGTATGTAAAGAGTCTGGCACATGGGAGTTCCTCCTTGTTTTCTTCCTCCCTTCACCCATAGTATAATATACTGCAAATGACTAGTAGCTTTTTGCATGTTTAGAGATCTGGCTTTTGAAGTTGCACAGAACAAACCTTATTCTCCATTGCTACTCATTGGCTATCTGACTTCAGGCAAATTACTGAACCTCTTTGAATTTTTGTTTGCCCATATATAAGAAAAGGAAAAGAAGATCTTATCTGCAGGTACATACATAACTAGCTAGATATGTAAACTAGCACAGTCCTAGCACATAACCAATACTCATTTAAGAGTAGCGTGAATTGGTGGTGGGATACCCAAGGGGAATGCAAAATGTAAAAGACATAAATAACAATAAAAATATATATTATAAAAAAAAGAACCAAAAAAAAAGAGTAGCATAAATTACATTATTTTTGTGCTGTTAAGATTTATTTATTAAGATTTTTTTATTCCCCCCCAAGACTTTCCATTTTCTCGGCGTTTGAATGATCAAAACCCTTGGGATTATAATCAACATTGCTAGGGCTCTGATCCATTTCTGGTTCAAATACTGGCTATTTAATTTTATCTCCACCTCTGTTTATGAGTGCTAGAGAAGCAAATCTTGCAGTTCCACATGCTGCAGAGCGGAGAGATGCTTGTGAGCTCAATGGAGGCTATTTTTCATGGCTCTAATAACCTAATTTTTATGATTGATGATTATTGTTTTCAGATTTAAAAAATTCCTTCCAAATAATTTATGTTTCATGTTACTGATTTCTATTTAACTTTCCTTTCAGTGAAGCAGTATATATCAGAGAAGTAAGAAGTATTTATTTGATTAAAATTTCATCAGCTTGATTTTCTTGTTGCTAGTGGCAACCAACAAAAGAATAGATCTAAAATATGACAGGCAACAGCCACAATAATTACAGTCTGTGTTTCCCCAGTTGTGATTTTAAAATAGCTTCTCTTGTACTTGTAGTCATAAAAATGATTGCTATATATGCCACTGTAGACATACTGATAAACCATCCACCTTAACAACCCTATCCCACTAATGAACTTTTCCCCAGGGCTGGAGCGTCAACCTAGGGTCCTAAGTGCCATTGCTACACTAACGGCTGTAAGGAAGATAATACTGTTATATTATGGAAATTATTTCTCAAATTGAATTTTCTATTAACTGACATTTCTTGAGCCAACATATCCTTATGGCTAGCAACAGCATTTCCATAGTTTATATATTTTTAAAAACAGTATCACTTCCTTAAAAAAAACCCAATTGCATGTAACTTACTTAAGAATTTGGAGGTTCAGATATATACTGAAATTTCTAAAGGAGGTTAAAAATACTTCCATGGCAAAATTGTTTATAATACAACAAAATTCTGTTTCCAAGGACAAAAGAACATCTTTGGAGGCAGTAAAATATTAACTCTACAGAAGGATGATACACCTTTGGAATGTTTGTTGGAGCTTCAAAAATTGAACCTGACATGCAGAAATAAAACATAGTAGAACATCACGTGACATAATTTAATTTCACTCTTCCTCCATCACCTTGTTCATTTACAAGGCAATAGAGAGGTTCTTCTAGTACAATTTGATCTCTGCATGTGATGATGCTAACTCTGACTCCTGGAGTGTTATGATCACGTGAACAGGACTTCTGTCCATTACCAGACTGAAAATAAAACTGCTGTTGGATGAGAAGCCTTTTTGGTGAGAATTGTGTCCTAAGTTCGATTTCTTGAGGCCAAGAAACTTTAGAAGGAAAATTTAGGCTACTAGTAGTTAAAACATAGCAGGGGATGGAGTTGGGGAGCAGAACATTTTATAGTCAGCTGGGAATTAATGGAGTCCATATTTCTGGTGAGAGGAGACCTTCGGCAGCAAGATTTGACAGAAAAAGCATAATGCAGGCAGAGCCTCTCTGAGCAAAGCAAGGCAAGAGGACAGGGGAGGAAACCAAGAGACACAAAACAAGGGGATGAACAATATTCGGTTCATTTCATAAAATTTTCTTAGGCTGGCACTTAAACACTTTTCTAATTAAAGAAAGTGGTCTAAAAAAGTTTAGTCTAACAAAAGTCACGAGATATAAGCAACAGTTCCCCATTTGCCTTTCTTCTGTATCTGTACAAAATTGCAACATGCTGCTTGTCTCCTTGCTTAAATTTGCCACAGAGTCAGGAACTGACCTTCCTGGCTCTGAGTTGGAGTTGGCGCTCAGTGAGTGTTGCCAGGGTGAAAGTTGGTAAACAAGAGAAGTGATGACTAACCCCTGAACCAAACGCTTAACTCCACTTGCTTCTCCAGCACCACTCAAACCGGAAGTGGATTAGAACCCTCCATGTCTCTAGGGCTCACCCAGTACGCTATTTATTAAACAGAAAACAGATTAGTCTCCGAGAAGAAGATGTTGGCCACAGCTCTGATCATGAGATTCTTTCATTTAGTGAGCACATATACTTTGTAGCCCAGATCACATCCAGGCCAGACTGGAGGTTTATGAGAATATGTCCTCTAGCTCACTTATTTCATATTTTCAGTAAAATTCAATCACATTTGTTTCAATATTTTGAAGTTTCTTTGTACTTAGGGCAGCCCCTCTCCATGTATTTCCTGGATTTTCTTATTTTGTCTTCTCCAACTAATGGCATTTCTGGAGCCAGAAGCAGAGGAGTCTCTTTGAGGTCTAACTGGGTGCTTTTTAATTGTTGTTCAAAGAGTGTGAAAAACACTATTTAAAATAACAGTTCCAATGGTAGGGTGAGAAGTAAGTAAAACCTGCCCTTACACAATTCAAATTCTTGAGAATTTTTAAAACTGACCCAATAAAAAGGTAATTTATGATATTAATCTCCTTCAGATACTGATGTCAAAGGCTTAAAATGTTGAAGGATATTTGAGGGCTGAAAATTTTTTGAAAACTTCATGTCAGCAGAGACTATATTTTTCTTATTATTACTTTATCACATGGCATAAAATCTGCGCATGATAGATATGTGTTGAATGAATGAATGAATCATCTTTTAT
Organism: Scalopus aquaticus; assembly: GCA_004024925.1. Taxonomy (NCBI): domain Eukaryota; kingdom Metazoa; phylum Chordata; class Mammalia; order Eulipotyphla; family Talpidae; genus Scalopus; species Scalopus aquaticus. The sequence goes on from PVIJ01003575.1 coordinate 109,631, forward strand.
TTTTGTATTGCTTTCTCTTTCTTTAAAACCCATTTTTCTAGTTCCTCTACTTATTTATGCACCAAATACTTTAAAACAGAATTAAGTAGTACTATTCTGGGACATAAGTACAGAAAAATGAATGAAATAGGGGCCTCACTGATGGCGCAAGAGGTTAAGTCTCAGCACTGTGAAGCTATCCACAGCCATTGCAGCACGAGTTCATCCCTGGCCAGGAGCTGACCCACGTGGTACAGCAGACTTCTCCTGTTTCGCCACCTGCTCCCTTCAGCAGTGTATTTCAATCCACCTATTCTTCTCCCCACTCTGTCTCTGATCTATTCTCTCACTGTCCCCCCCAACACCTCTGGTCTATACCTCAGTTCTTATATGCATAATTTTTTTAAAAAAGAAATAGAGAACTGAATGAAATAATACATCCCCTCAACAATCTCAGTCCACTATTGCAATGCTAAGCTGAATAAAGCAAGGCTGTTTATCTGTATCCTTTTTCATCTCATTCTTGGTAAATTTTTTTGAACTTTTTTTCTCAGTTTTAAAATTTGAGTTTCTAGTCTTCGTGGCATTTCTTCTTAATAACTCATTTCTACAACATCTCACAAGCTTTGAATTTTGAGAAATTCTGGTGGCTATTGTGAATTTGCTGAATTAATTCACCTCCTCTCTGCCTTCTTTTTTCCCTTCCTCCCTTCCTCCTTTCCTCCCCCTCTCGCTCCTTTTCTTTCTTCCTCCCTCCCTCTCTTCCTTGATTCCTGCCTCCCTTTATCCATTCCTCTCTCTTCATTTCCTTCCTCCTTCTTTTCATGTTGACTTCCTCTAGGTATAAATTTTGTAGTCATTCTTTCAATGTGATTATTACAATGTGCTTATTTATTACTTGGACCATAATTTTTAGGGCCTAGTGACCTTGTATTAGGTTCTTGATGCTTTGTACAGATGACCACAATGAAACAATGTAATTCTATTATTACATTTTTGAAGGTCAGAAGTCTGCCAGGGACCTCAGGTCTAAGATCAAGGTCTCAGCAGGGATACAATCCTCTTAGAAACTCTAGGACAGAACTGCTCCTTGCCTTTCCCACTCTTGGAGGTTGCCTGTATTTCTTTTTTTTTTTTTTAAGATTTATTTATTTTTTTTTTTATTTATACATACAAGCTGGGGTACAGGCCAGAGGTGTGGGGCAGTGAGAGGGTTCACCAGAGACAGAGCAGGTAGCAGAACAGGCAGATCAGAAATACACTGCTGAGGGGAGCAGCGGGCAAGGCAGGAGAGGTCTGCCGTGCCATGTGGGATTCTCCCTGGCCGGGCGTCGAACTCGCGTCCGCTGCCTACAGCTCCACAGCACAGCACTTAACTGCTGCGCCACCGGGGAGGCCCATTGTTGCCTGTATTTCTTCAGTGGAGGCCTTGTCTAGCTCCAAAGTTAGTAATGGTCTGCCAAGTCTTTCTCATGCTAATCACTCTGATTCTGTTTCCCTCCTTACATCTTTCTTGACTCAACTCTTGTCTGCGTCTTTCACGTAGAAGGACCCTTATAATAATATTACAATCATCCAGATAACCCAGGATCTGAAAATCCTTCAATTAATCAAAACAGCATATTCACATATTTCAGGAATTTATGTGGGTTTTTTGGGGGAGGTTGCTAGTTTACCACAAATCCAATAAGCTCCTAAAAAATAGGTTTTTATGCCTTTCTGGTTGAAATGGTAGCTGTATCTAACCAAGCTTCTAAGTTTCTAAGTCTTTGCTCAAATGCTTGTCTAATCTTTGCCTTAAGTTCAGTAGAACAGCACCTGATGTAATACTTTTAAGGAAGTGTAATTACATTGTAGACTAGAATGAGTCCTTATGTCTGTATGTGGACAGATAATATACATTATAGTGAACTGGAACTAAGCTTGACTTTGCAAAATGTTACCTTAGATTTTGGCACTTTTACTGCTAGTTTCATGCAATTGCTTGATGAATGCTATTTTGTGTGCTATAATATTTTCCAGGTTTTGTGCTTATGTTTATGTACTTCTTTTTCTTCTGTTCTTTTTCAGGGAACATAGAGGAAAGCTTTATAAAATTCTCTTTGTAATACAAAGTATGGGTTATAATTACAGAGCTCATATAATTAACACTATTATATTGAAGTGGATTTTTAGAATAGGTTTATGTGACATAATAAATCAATAGTCATTTAGTTTGCCCATCCCTGTGTGCTCATAGGAATAAAATGTCACTCCTCCTGTCCTTGTTTACTAGGAGAAAGAACATGCACAGAAGAGAGAATTAACAATGTATGGAAGCAAGACATATTCAAAAATTAAATTATGGTGACTCAAATTTTGTTAGTAGGTGGTGTCCACGTTTTACACATGCAAACAAAGCTATTTCCTTGAGAACATAGGGATGTCAATTGCTTAAGTTTATATTTGGAACAAAGAGGTTGACAGTTATAGTACATGTTGAAATAACATTTCCACTTGGAAAAATCTTTTAATTTATTTACTTATTTCTTTTTGATTTTATACCAAACAATTTGATGATGGTAATGAAAGAGAAACAATATACAGAACATTAATATGGGTATTTTAGAGATTAGAAGAAGAAATAAAAGCAATTCAGGTATGTGCCATGATTGTTGGGATTTGTTTATAAAACTTCATTGAATGTCTATATTCCTAGGGAGTGTGGAGGGCATAGGTCTGTGGGAAGAGAATAAGAACAAGATAGTCTTGTTCTCAATGAGTGGAGATGACAGGCAGTTTCATAACAATTAATTATAATGCAAAAAATAACATATGTGACTAAATCTCAGAGACATATACACAATTACCAATAGTTGTATGGAGATAATTACGAATTAGTCATTGGAAAAGAGGGAAGAGTAAGAGACTAAGAGTGATACTTTAGTGAATGCCAAGAAATGCAAATTTTAAGTACAATTCTCCCTTAAACATAAATTGTAATCATTAACCCCTTTGATGGATTGATTTGGGTAGCTTTAGTATATTCCTTCAGTAGATATGATGAGATTTATGACAAACCCTGTAATCATCTTCTCTTGATTTTGTCTCCCCAACTCTTAAATTGTAGCATTAGGAAGAATCTTATAAAAACAACATAGAATTGCATTCCTCATCTCAAAGGATTAAAACTTCAATATGTGTGTATGGTCTGGAGTTGTGTTGAGGGTCACATGAAATACAGTTATAATGGCTGAAGCCAAGCAAAAATGAAAATGTGTGAGAAGAATTATCTTGGTCTGATAAGATCTACATCTACTTACCACCCTTAACCAAGCCATGTTTTATTCTGCTTGGAAGTGTGCTTGGTGGTTTGGATGAACAATAAAATTCAATAATAGTAATACTAATCTTATTAATAGATGACTACTTAGCATTTAAAATTATATCTCTATGATATCAGTTACTGTTTACTTGCTAGGATTTGATATTTTCTCTACATAGTCTTTGTACTCAAACATGTTGAAAAGTAGCCTATAAAAAGTGCTGAGAATAACTTTAAGGAATTTTTTTTTTTAATTTGAAAATGAAGACTACTGTGATGTACTGCAGAGACAGTGAAACACTGTCCCGTGGCTGGGTCCCCCTGGAGCTGTGTGGGGACATTAAGAAGCAGGTGAAGTGATGGACCTGACAACTAGGTCTTTGATTTTTTTTTTTTTTAGGACGTGAATGCCTGAAAGCATAAATCCAGTAACATCAAATGCCACTCCTGAGGAAATAAGGTAGAATAATTCTTTTGACATTTGGTTAGTAGACTAATGCTTAGATAAGTTATCAAAGATTCAAAAATTTTTTCCATAAATTTTTTTTTTTGGTTACTGTAATTTCCAACCAAGAAGCAATAGTTTTTGCTTTTAAAAAATAGTCTCAACTGTTTATTACATTGATCTTTTTTCATTTCAAAAACTTATTTCCAAGGCAAGTGTCCTTATTGATATTATATGTGTCTCAAAAAATGAAAGGCCTTGAAAGACCCTTGGACCAAGTGTTTACTCCCATGACATAGAGAAGCAATATGAGGCATTATACAAATCCTGCTTGTGAGGTAGTGGTGTTGGCTTAAAACTTTCAGATAAATTGTTTTATTTACTAGGTTGTTGTTTATAGTTTCCACCTTGTTTTAAACTAGATCCACATCCAGTATGGCAGAAGTGGGGTGACTGAAGACCTGACCAGTGATTTCTTGTGACCATTCTGTAAGTTTGGTGAATGACAGCCTCCTGGGAATGTTGGTACCTACATGCAAGGAGAAAGTTCTGTTTTGTTTAGCTGAGACCCAGGAATTCTGCCCTTACCAGATTATCCTTGTTAATACAGAGCCACACTTAGACATTAAATTTTCTTTGGAAGTGGCTGTGTAGTCATAGATTCTTAATTAACTTGGTGCTTTTATGTGTATTAGTGCATTACACTATCCACTGTTACAGGAATTTTGGCATGTTAAAAACAAATCATGATAGGGCCTTCCTGGTGGCACAATGGGTTAAGTCGCAGCACTTTGAAGCTATCCAGAGCCACTGCAGCACGAGTTTGATACCCTACCAGGGAGCTTCCCATATGGCCAAGCAGACCTCTCCCCTCACCAGTGTATTTCAGTCAGTCTACTTGTTCTGCTCCCCACTCTGTGTCTGGTGAATCCTCTCACCCCCACACCTCTGGCCTACACCCAGTTTGTATGCATAAATAAATAAGTCTTAAAAAATAATTAAAAAAATCGTGATAATTAAAATATTGTTTTCAATCTCAAAGAACATTAGTATAAGAGTTTTGCAGACATGTACATTTTTGCTTTTTAAAGCAAACCTGGGTTAATATATCTGCTTCATTAACCTTTGTTTTTTTGTATGACTCCTTTGGCCCAAATCCCTTTGCTGTGTGGTTCTGCATCTTTTCCACATTTCTGTGCACAAATGAACTTGGACATATATTACTTCTCATGTGTTTCTGTATGAACAGCAATTTGAATTGGAGTTTGAGTTTCGCAAAATAGTTAATTTCTGCCTTTTATTTTTTTGGTAAAAATAAGGATACTAATATTTACCTTGCTGATTAATTTTAATGCTGTACACAAATGTATATAGTTTCTGCTTTCCAGTATGTGCTCAGGAAACTAACTAAAATGTATGTTCATTTGGAGAAATGTCTGTGCTTTCTCTTTGTTTCCCTTTAGGGTGGTTATTCAAGAAATTTTGCCAAATGTGCCACCTCTCACATGCAAACACAAGAGCACATGCTGAAACCGACTATTAAAGTGTAAGCCAGCTGGTCGCTCTAGACAAAGTCTTGGGAAGAAGCCTTCTTCTAGCTGTTTATAATGAGAAATGGAATATCTAAGCCTAACTGCCTAGTTTGTTTTTTTCTTTGCTGAATAGCTATGGCATTAAGGAGAGAGTTCCTAGGCAAAGCAAGAGGTGACCTTATTTATAACACAAAACAGTTTTGTGTTATAATCACTTCTGTGGAAGAGCCTAGAAACAAGTTTGTGCAGGAAACACTCTGTATGGGAGACGTGGCCTTGACTAGCACAGTTGATAAGCAACAAAGGGAAACCCTCAGGCTATCTTGTCAGGTGTGTGTGTGTGTGTGTGTGTGTGTGTGTGTGTGTGTGTGTTATCTGAATATATTCCGTATCATGACTCTCTGTCTCTCCATATATATAATACAGCTCATCTCTCATAATTCATCAACTTTTGTTTTTATGTTCTTTTATGCTTGCCTGTGTATCACAAGTTTGAAAGCCTGAGAACCTTATTTCTCAGATTCTTTTGCTTTTGGTGTTCTGGGTGTAATTTATATTCTGGGGTGATAAGTCATACAAGATCCTGAAGGCAGAACAGAGGCTCAGTGAATCCTTATATGAAAAAAATAAGTTTTCCTTTGCAATGTGAATGCTACTCTTCCTAACGTACTGATTTTCTTGATTGGTTACTGGGAAGAGTGGTTCCCCACCCTTCAGCCCATCTGCCTTAAATTGAGAAATAACCTGTTTGATTTGCTGCAATAATTGAATCTTTTGTTAGACAAAAAGTGAATGAATTATCTTTTCTTTCCCTTTGACTTACTTTAATGTGACATTGTTTGAGAGACTGAGCAGAGTATTTTTAAAAAGATGACTAGGTTGTCACCTTTGAGTGGTACAAATTTAGCAGCAACAGTAGAGTGTTTTGTTATGATTTCTTAATAGTATGAAACCCCAAAGTTATTCTTCTGCCTTCATGATGAAATCACATTGAGTGGCAACATGAAGACAGTGGGAGGAAAGGTGTGAGGAGGGCAGTATAATTTCCTACTAATGAAACAACCTTAGACTTGGGAGGAGGTAATTGTGTGTATTACTAAGCAGTCTAATGATTCTCCCATGTGAATACTTCATCTCCAAGAAGCATTCAATCAGGCACACGATCAACAAGACCTGGCCTTTGATAAGCACATCCACTTTAACAGCCATTCCTGAGACGAAAGGTTTAGATTGTTTCAAGGAAACACGAATATGTGGCACCCAATCTCTACAGCCTGAAAATATGGCATGATAACTTCCTAGCATACTGCCTTGAAAACAGTCAAATTATGCTACAATTTCACATAAAAGGAAGACATAACTGAGAAAAAGGATGTTACTAATTAATTCATCTCCCTCTTTATTCCTAAAATGATTTAAGGCAAATACGTCTATAATGTAATGGGAAATTATTGCTTCTTGACCTGATATAAAATGAGGAATTGCCCAAGATGATCTCTAAATTGTCTTCCATATTATACATTTTATGAGAAATGTTTTTGGTGTCTGTTCTTCAAGACTTCATTGTAAGGGACCATTTTAAGGGAAGTCTTAACCATCAACCTCCTTTTGTGGGGTTTAAGATAGCCCTAAATTTATCCTAGAATCTTCCAGTATTTTGGACAGTTGTGATTCTGAGGCTTGTATGTATATGCAGTTGATATAGCTTAGTTCCCTGGAAAATTAGGAGACAAGCATTTGTTCTGTTCTTGTTACTAACTTGATGAATTTGGTGAATGGTTGTTAGCTTTCCATGACATGAATTTCATGAGACAATGATGTTTTATTACAATTTGTAGTTCATAAATTCTAGGGCTGTGCGATTGGTGATTGGTAGTAAAGGTGGTTAAGAGGATAACAAGTATATATATAGATATGGATATAGATATATGTATTTTTAAAGATTTATTTATTTATGTATACAGGAACTAGGGTGTAAGCCAGAGGTGTGGGGGTTGAGAGAATTCACCAGAGACAGAGTGGGGAGCAGAACAGGCAGATCAACTGAAATACACTGCTGAGGGGAGCAGCGGGCGAGAAAGGAGAGGCCTGTGGGGCCATGCGGGAAGCTCTCTGCCTGGGGATTGAACTTGTCCTGCAGTGGCTGCGGCTGCGGATAGCTTCATAGTGCTGAGACTCAACCCCTTGTGCCACCAGGGAGGCCTCACAAGTGTATTTTTTTTTTTGTAAATATACTTATCATCAATGAAATAACATTTAATTTCAGAAAAGGAATTGTAGGATTACTGAACAAAGTGGTGTGTCTTCCTTGACTGACAAATTTCACTGAAGCAAAGGCTGTCAGTTTTACCTTGTTGAGAAATTGTTTCAGCCAATATTTTGCCAGAAATGTTTTAAAAAAATTTCAGCAGCATGTTGGCAAGCAACCCAATTGTCCATTGACAGATGAATTAATGAACAAAATATGATATATAATACATATATAATGAATATATATGTATTATATATGTGTATATAATGTATATATGTAATATACAATGAAATATTCAGTGTTACAAAAAGGAAGAAAATTATTATACATGCTACAACATGGATGAAACTTGAGGCTGTTACACTGAATGAAATAATCCAGTCACAAAAGAAGAAATATTATATGATTGCACTTACAGTCCAATTCACAGAGACTTTAAACAAAGTGGTGTTTGCCAGGCTCTCAGGAGCCTGAGGAGTGAGAAATGGGGATAAGTATTTAATGGGTACAGAGTCACAGCTTGGAAGGATAAAGTTCTGGAGTTGGATTGCAGTGTGGTTGCATAACATTCTGAATGTGCTTAAAGTCACAGAACTATGCCCTTAAAATGGCTAAAATGGAAAATTTTATGTTATATATATCAAAATTAAAACAATTTAAAAAGAAAAAAAAAGGGCTTAAAATGACTTCAAATACATCTTCATGTTTATTCATTTCCCAAATGCCAGAGGAGAATACATTCTATTCTCCAAAATTCTGTGTCTCTTCTGCTTTAAGGCACAACAAAATGTTGCCTCCTTTAAGATGTCTCTCTCCAAAGGCAATCTGCTTTTAGACAGATAGTTGTGGTTCTGAATTCATATAAAATAGACATACATCTAAGTTACATTCTGCATTTGCTTTACAATTACAAATAAATATGGTGAATTAAGAAGAACAATGTTACCATCTTAAAAATTTTGTTTTGGAAAAATGATACGTGAAGGTTTACATTAAAGATGGTATTGCAAAGGATCTTGTTATTGAGCATGTTTAAACATGCACATTTCTGTATCAATTTGAAGATGCTTCTAAAATATTTTCTTATTTGCTGATATGAACCCTACTTACAAATGATATGCTTCTTGACTTTGATATATTTGACAAAATTTTACTGTTCTTTTCCTTTTCGTGGTTCTTAGAGTAGGCAAAATTTGCCCCCAAAATTGTTTATTTTCTGTCATAATAACCATAATGAATAGCTTGATGTGTTAGGCTTCATGCCAATATGAGAATTTTTAAAATTTTTTGAAAGTAAACTCACAATAGTTTATCATGTGTTTTTTAACTTCAGGTTCTTATCCAAACATTTGCTTGAGATATATTTTAGAAGACTCTCCAGCCCTAACTCCTGTCCCTAGGGTGCTGATAAAAGCGGTGGGAGGACATGAGTCGGAGCACCTAGACATATTTTTGAGCAAATATAAAGCATCTTAAATTTTCTGTCTGAGGTTCTCCCTTTTATAATGAGTTAGTTACTGTCCTGACAGAACTTTTCATAAATGCTTAATTCTTTTACAGATAAAACATTTTAAGATAAAAATTACACAAAATAATCAATAATTTGTAACACTGTACTGAGCTGAAAGGTGGAAACATTTATAATGCAACCTCAAGCACACTTGGGAATTTTAGAAAAGTTGCTAGCGGAGAAACACTATAAGCCATGAGCTGGGGCAACAGCAAGGATAAGTGAGGCAAAATTTTTATTGTCAAATACATCCTGGGTTTTGGACAAGATTGCTTAATTTTTTTTCCCCTCCCAAGTCTATTGCAAAATGGAGAGTTTCAAGAGCTCTTAGGAGATGGTTATTTCAGTGAAGTGAATTTCATGGTGGAAAAGCAGTGTAACTCGAGTCAGTTGTTTCTCCCTAAGTGGTTTGAATTTATTTTGGGTCAGTACAAGCAAATGTCAAGGGCTCTTTCACATGGTGAAAGTGAGCTCTGCTGTGGGTATCTCCTGCGAAAGCCAGATATCATGGTAAGAATAGGGCAGCTCCTTGGACCTTTATGGGCAATCCTCAAATCCAGCTCTTCTGAAAACTCAAAGACTGTTTTCAAGCTTTTTTGGTGATAATATTGGACCCGACCTGATATGGAAATATTTATAGGTTTGACTGGTTTTACTTATACGTATATGTACCTATAACTGTGGAAATATTGTTTTATTACAGGAGTTGCCCCAGACCCTACAAGGAGTATTCCATAAGTTTACTACAAAGCTATGAAAGTCAGAACATTTGTGAATTCCCAAACATCTCTGGCTCTAAGGGTTTCAGAAAAGTTATTTGGTTCTATTCTATTCTATTTTTGAATAATGACATTCTTTCATTAAACAAATAGTTACTGTGTGCCTATTATGTGCCAAACACTCTGTTAGGTTCTGTGTATACCATAGCAAGAAAAATACAGTTTCTGCTATCTAGTTGGGGAGATATGTATAGGCATTATACAGATCAATAATCTGTATAATCATAGATCTATCTATTATATATAATTATGTCATATATTGACATATGTCCATAGGTATATACTTTATCTACAATTACCTATAATATCTATTAATATTAAATATGATAATTACAAATAGATATTACAGAGAATCACCTATACAGCTATATAACTACAAATTTTGTTAAATGGTATGAAAAAAGAGAACAGAGTTCTGAAAAAAATAGGGAAGGGTTTTATTTAGATTGGTGAATCAGGGAAATATTGGCATGAACACCTGAAGTGTTGCTGGGAGTAGGTATAGTTGTAGCACCTTGTTAGACTCCAAAGGAAGTTCAACAAGAATGGTTACAGGTACCATTGGACATTTTGGAATATCCTTGAAGTGCAAAGGAAAGTGCAGCTGTTTTTGTGTTGCTTCTCTTGGTACTTTCCTGTCACTGCTTTGTTTGTGCTCAGAAATGTTCACTGAGTCCTTTCTCCCTGGGTCTCCTTCCATCTCATTCTTACTTTTCCTTTGTTCTCTGCCTTCTCCCGCGGTTCTGACTTTGTGTCACCCTCTTCTTTTACCTATGTAGCTAAGTGCTTCTTGCGCTGGATCTGTTCATTCTTGGGAAACATGCACAAAGACCAACAAAAGCTAATATTGATCACTTCTTACAGCACATCTTGGATTTGTTAATTTTTGTACTCATTTAACTATTAAGAGACTACTGTGTGCTAGGTGCTAGGTCATGCGGTGGTAAACAATAGATATGTGGCTTACATTCTAGTGTGTGTGTGTGTGTGTGAGTGTGTGTGTGTGTGTGTGTGTGTGTATGAGGGGTGGTACAATGGTTGACAAGTGATTCAATATATTAAAATAAAAAGATTTGCAGATAATGATAAATTCTCTGAAGAAAATCAACCAGAGCAACGTGGTGGCAGAGAATTACTGAATGTTTACTTTACATTGGATAATCAAGAAACTTCTTAATATTTATGTGAAAAGACCCCCTTTCAGTGGAGAGGGAGGAGAGAAATAAAGAGAACCTGCTTTGACCCACTGGATGGGATAAGTCAAAGGTGTGAAAAGGAAGGGAACCTGGTTTGGTCACATGATCTTATTTCACAACGATCCATGGGGCAGACCTGGCTTGTCTGCTCAAGGTCCTCTGACTGGAGAGGGGTAGCATTAGAATTCCAAGCTCCATCTAGTTATTTATTGAGCAAAAGCAACAGGTTAAAACTTACGAGATTGTCTGGGAAGTTTTGAACAAAGAAATTTTACCTGGCTCTGGAAGTGCGGTCAAACTAAATTCTCTTAAAGCTAAATGATATGTAAGCAAATGTACTGTGAATCTTTTGGAGACAGTTGTCAATGTCAAAACAACATTTTCACAATCACAACATCTCATTATGATAAAATGTCATTTTTAAGACAATTGGGTCTTAAAATTCTTCCAAAGACCACTTGGTCTTTCCCTTTTCTAGGATGGAATGTGCCTAAATTTTCCCAGAAATATGGGTGTTTCCTTCAGAGAAATAGATTGCTCAACCTTGCTCAGTAGCAGCCAATTCCAGGAATCATAAAAATTAGAGCAGGATATTTTTTTATATCTTACCAAAAGTAATGCATTGAAATCTAAGGTGTTGCATGATCGTCTGTGCTTCGTTATGGCAGAAAAGGATCCCAGAAGTTGCTACTGCTTGTTTGCTGTGACAGTCCCTCCACATGCCAAACAGATATCTGGGGTGTACCTTGAGCTATAACTATGAATCATGGCCTGGGGAAGGATGGGCATGGTGCCTGCATTGGTCAGTCTTAAAACCTGGATTCCATTTAGGGGACTATAGCTCAAACTGTCTCTGATAAAACAGGACTTGACCTCCCTATATTAAAAGAGAGCTTTGAGAATGTAATCATTATTGCTTTTTCCCTTTCTTTTTAAAATTTTACTAAGTAGCAATACATATTTTTCTTTTTTTATGTTTTATTTATTTATTTTTTTACATTCCTGTTAATTTTTGGATAGCTTTTGATTTTTCCCTTCTGATGTAATCTCTGCTGTTCTCCCACCACCATCTCACACATGCTCCATCACCACAACCCTTGTGTATTATGACATCATGTAAGTTCCAGGTGTGCATCACTGGGAATCAGCATGTGATAAAACTACATTAAGTTCACTGCTAAAAGTGCAATTTTGTTCTTTACATACCTTTGCCTGATTTCTGCACTCTCCATCCTCTCTGCCTTCTGCTACCACTAATTTGACTTAGAGTATAAACGTTTATTTTTGTTTTGTTTAGTCCATTTGTTTGCTTGAACAACTCAAAAAGAAAGGAGGAAGGAAGGGAATGCAAGTTGAAGGAAGAAGAGAGGGAGGGAGGAAGGATGAAAAAATGATCCTTAGTTGATAAACTCCTCAAACACTAATTTTCATGGCCATCTTGGTGTTATTTTGTTAAGAAATTGAATCCGTTAGTTTTTAAAATTTCCTCCCCACCGTGAAAAAATGAACAGGTAGAATTTTATCTCAGTGTTTGTTCCAACATCAGGTTGAATTCTTGGTCTTTTATTACAGAAGCTCCTCTATCAGCATTCACTCCAGAGAGATTTCGCTCCTACTACAGGACTTCTTTGGGCTTCTGGTGGAGTACGCATTAAATATAATTAAAGTGCAAGAAAATTCACAAATGACATAACCTGGAGGAGCTTTGAGAAACAGAGCAGAGCTTAGAGAGTAACTGAAAAAATGGTTACAAAGCACAACGTTTGTAAGAGATCAACGAACCTGACTTCTACCTAAAACATCCAACTTCATAAAACTATCACGAGGAGAGCTATATGGTCAACTGAGATGGCGCTGAGGGTAAAGACGGAAGAGCTCGGAAGGACTCACAGTGAAACAAGTGTCCTGCACTAGCAGTCTGCAGATTTGTCTATATTCAAGAAACTAGAGCTTAATGTTTTCCCATCTAGTCAATTCTTTCCTTCCTTTGTCTTGTACAGAGCACCTCCAAAATGAGAGTCACTGTGAGAGAAACAGCCCTATTGAAGAACATGCGAAACATTGTCTGGCAGTTCAAAGCCCTCAACTTGATGAAGCTCTTTGGCAGAAACTCAGCCTGAGGCAGGGCATGGCCTGAGGCCTCACAGAAAGGTCTGTGAACAGGGTGAAGAACCATTCATGGAAGCTCTGCATTTTGCCTTTGGATGGAGGATTAAATTGCATTAGAAGCCATGAGCCAGAGAAATGTGTTGGGTGAGGCTCCTCCCTTACTCACCTTTTACTTTTCAATCTCATTCATCCAGTCCATACTTACTGAATTACAAATGTGTAAGTTAGTATAAGGCAATTAATAACATGCCCCCATTTAAAATTTTTTAAAGTTATAGTATTTTTTTATTGAGGTAATATTAGTTTAAAATACTGCATATGATTCAGCAGTGTAGATTCACATCTCCTTAAGTGAGTGTGCCCATGCCATGCCTACCACCAGAGTACCAATAATCCTTCTCTCCTTGCTCCTCTCCACACCCCCCTTCTGGTAGCCTCAATTCTACAGTCAGATCTCCACATAAAAGTGAAATAATTAGGTATTTATCTTTTTCCTTTGCACTCATTGTGCTTAGCATAATCCCCTCCATAATTCCATCTATGTCATCCCAGCAGGAATTAGTCATTTCTTTTTTAATAGCTAAGTAGTATTCCATTGCGTATCTATAGTAAATTTTGGCACTTAGGTTATTCCTAACTCTTGGTTATTATAAATATAGTCTCAAGGAACATAGCAGAGCACATATCCCTTGAGTTAGTGTTTTTGTATTCTTCTGACCTTACTGTTTAGAAGTGTAAAGTAACTATAATTTAGGATAGACAGGGAAATTTGAAAACTATAATTAGGAATGATGGAGTATGAATTTCTCTTCTGCTGAGAAAAGGGAAGATTCAGAGAGAAATCTCTAGAATTTATTTTACTGGAACCCCCAAATCTCAGATTTACAGACAACTTGGGACCTGAATGTTAACCCCTTGTATACCACTAATTTATTTTACAATTTTTGTTATAGGTTAGGTTCTTTGCCTGCAGCAGAACCTGTTATACAAAAACCCTTTGGTGCTCAGAACCACTGTAAGAGATGAAGGCATCCTCAGGAATCTTAGGAAGCACTAATTCAGATTTCTCTGTCTCTTACAGTAAGTAAAATGATTCTACTGATTTCGGCTTGGCCAAATATTCTAGGCATGTCTGATTCTACTGCTTGTGCAACTCTCTTTTATGGGAGGAAAAGGAAAAGCAAACCCAAGTTCTCATAGGTTATTAGAGACAAGATTTTTAAAAAATGAGGTCAGAAGACCCATTATAAGATGTCTTGCAGTAGACTAAGTGATTTGCTTTTATGTGTATTTGTATGAAAGTATTTACTGACGAAACTACAAGTAAGTTTAATAGGTTATTTGCAGATCGATTTTAGACAGATGGTTGGAGAAATTGTCTTGGACCTAAATATCACACTTGTTCGCTCTCACTGCCAATGAGTTAGGATTAGTCATCTTACTGAAGGAACAAGAATGTGGTTATTTACCATTTTCTCAGTTCAAAATTGCCTAAAGCCTTTTCCTCCAAGGAGCCAAAGTGCTGTTCATGAAAGTCTCGACACTGAGAGACTGAGCTCTGTCTTGGGAAATCAAAATTTGTTGATCCTGATTTCTGTTCTTCATTACATTTACGTCTAAATAGTCTTTAGTTACTTTCACCATTTGCAAACTTACCTATCACCGTATCTTCATGGTAAATTCAGTAGCAACTGATTAGGAATAAAGCTTCTTGTATATAATGTCATAGTGCGCAATTTTTTCCATTTTAAAATGACTATGAGGGAAATTATAGGCTGGAAAGAATGGAAATGTCATATGCTAAGGACCGTAAAATACTTCTTAGCTCTAAGCTCTAGGATTGTACATAATGCTTAGAATTAATTTTTGTTCATGTTCTCCCCACTCCTAGCCTAATTCTTTTTTGGGAAAGATTTTTAGAGAATAAGAGTTGACTGTCTCAATGTCTGTCACCATGTATCTGCACTTTTTCACGAGCATTTTAGCTGTCATGTGAGTCATTTCTTCCACACCTCCCACAAATAGCGTGGATTAAATAAAACCATGGGAATTTTTAAAAAAGTAAAAAATTTTACTTTGGAATCTAAAAAGACATGCCTTACATTAAAAACACATACATAGGGACAGCAAATGACCTACCAAAACCACTGTCTGAATATCCCACGAGGCCTGTGCCCAGTGAGTCCTGTTTGGGTGTGTTACTTGTCCTAACTCCTGGATCTTTTCATGTTTTGGTGGTAGCGCTAAATCAGCATGTTGAGGGACTGACCTCATTTCATCATATGCTGAATCACTGTCCTACAACTGTAGTCCCCAAGACATGGAACTGTCATAAAATGTGTGCCAGTGAAAATCCTTGCAGGCGGGTGAGATGTATTTTTACTGCTGTTTCCCATTTAGGTCCTCTCTCTCCCCTTCCCTTCCCTCCCCCCACCTATTTCTCCCTTTCACTGCTACACAATCAAATGCTTTCAAAATTCTGCAGAAGAGCTTTCATTTTAAGGTTCTGATGTCAACAGTGGCCTTGCTACCTCCCCAGTGTTTCTCGACTGTCCTCTAGTGGCTGTTTTGAATATTATGTTTCAGAAAGAGAATTTATTTGTTTTCTTTTTCACTGGGTCTCAAATCAAAACCTGGGCGCTGGAAGTCCTCTTTTTAAGAATGTGACCTTTTTATGTTTGGAAAGAACAAGAGAATAACAATGAATTTTAATCTCTATTTGAGCTCATCTTTGCAGCAGTTTGAAAACCCCAAACTTCTGAAGTGCTAAGTGAATGAACCCAGCACTGTAGTCCCCATGGGGGAAGGCAATAGTTTGAGAACACCCCATTTTTGAAGAACAAACTGCTTTTGTTTGCACCGCTCTGTTTAAGGGAAAATGAGTTTGGGAATCCTATCCAAGCTCTTCATACTTTGAATGGTTTCTACTGCCACTCTAATTAACAACCAAGATAGTTACTTGTAATCACCAGCTTTCAGTAATTTAAACAGGTAGTTGTTCAGTCGACTATTTTTATTCAAAATGTGACAACAGCTAAAATTACATGTTGAATTTTATCCAGATGCTGTCTTCTTTTAGGACATGCCAACTGATGCAGACAGAGTGTTCATTTTCCTTTAACATGTCAGAAGCACATCTTTACTTCATGAATCCAACTAGCAATCTAAAATGAAATCTACAATTTATGTATCAGTTCAGTTGCTTACCAGGGCTAGCAGGCTGGACTTTGTGAGATTTAATTCAGTGTGCTGAATCATGAAATGTAACCACACCCAAGTTGTATTCTTCAGAGATATTAGAGATGGACTGTTCATTGTTTACTTGAATTTCAAGAAGGATCGTTTGGAGATGATCATTTTTCACCAATAATAATAAACACCATTTTGAATAAAATAATTAATATTCATGTCACTACTTAAGATAGTGATATGTAAGAACCCTACAAGTCTTTTCTCTAATTGTTCCATCATATTTCTGTATACCAAGTGGACCAGTTTCTTAGTCTCCAAAATAACTGAATTGGACAAATTTGGATTACTTAAGAACAAATTTTTCTTTTCGCTTCCCTCCTTGGTCCTTTTGTAACCTGGCCGAGTGCAAAGTCTGGTAAAGGTGGTGCCCCCTGGAGGGGTTTGTTGATGAGAATGAATAGCCCCAGGGGGAAATGTTAAGTTTTGTAGGAGAGGATTCTGTTGAGAAATAAAAGGGACTGAAGGAGAAAGGGAATTCAGTTGCCATGATGTAGGAATAGAGGAATCAGTCACCATGATGTAAGAAAAGAAGAAGCAGCTGCCAGGATATAGAGTTTTGGACTGAGCGTTTTTGGAATTTTCAGTGACTTTGGAGCCAGAGACTTTGGAGGCTTTGCAAGTAGCCAAGCGACGGAAACTGCTCCCAGTTTTGTTTTTACTGCAGCCGAAGGAAGAAGGCAGAGGCCCAAAGCGGGCGCCTTCCTAAAATGTGTGAGTGCAGTCTGTTGGGCCCTGTAGTTGCTGTTTTCAGTGTTGTTGGCCTGGTGCTGTGCTGGGGCACCATGGCAGTTCCGGGAGCATCTCCAGTTGTGTTCTGTGTCGTCCTCGTTAATTGGAACCTGGCCTGCAATCTGGCTGTGGCATGTCTGCAGAAGAAGGAAGACGCCATTTTGGAAATGTGGCCTATTGTTTGGAAGAAGAGCTTCATGAGGGCAGTGGCAGGAAGACGCCAACCTTTGTTACTGTTCTGGGACTTAAAGGACTGGGCATTGCTTTAAGTAAGGTAAGCAGCCATATGTTGACTTTAGTAATTCTTTGCTTTTCCCTGTTTATTAAATACATCCCATTGTTATTGTTTCCTAATCCTGAGTAGTCTTGCAATTTTGCAGGAGGGTGCAGAACCAAGATAGCAATAGGGGCACTGCCTTTGGCCAAATTTTGAAGCCCCTTTAGCCTGGTATCACTTTTAGGTTGCAAACAATTCACTCTTAAATGTTTTAAAGTTGCAAAATTGAGAGGCTAGGTTAAATGGTTTTCTGTTTTGTGAAATTTGTTAGATTTTGCCAAATTCCTGAGATAGCACTGAAAAAATTTCAGGGAAAGCTTTTGTTATTCTTTGTCTGGGTCTTTGTTCAGAAAATGCCTCAGGAGTTAACTGCTATTAGCAAATGCAAATAGAAGCAGTTACTTCACTACAGCTCAGCAGTCCTTTTGCCAGTTCCCAATAGACCCCTCTTCTGTTTCTCCCTGTGATTTTTTTCCAAGTCCTCACTTCTTTCTTCAATCCCCTTCACTACTCACCTACATGCATGCTCAGAGATTATCATGGCTCTTACCCTGCCGAGAAAGTAGAATCTATTTACAATAACTCCTTTAGGGTCCTTGGACTCAATAAATGTAGGTACCTCTGCAATCTCAGGAAGGTGGGTATGGAGAGCAAGGAGAAGCTTCTGATTTTCCAAGATCAATCCTCCCATCTCCTGCCCATTTCTCAGAGCCCTTGTTCTGTCATTGTTTCTTCTCTTTCTTGTCTCTTCAATCTCCCACTAGTCACTGACTTCATCATATAAACCTGAGACAGTTTTTCCCAGAAGGTTGATGTAGGGTCCATGAGAAACCAAGTGATGGCTCCCATCTCCCTCCTGAACACGGAAGTCACTGGTGGCTCATTGACAGAAGCTGTCCTGTTTTCAGTTATGAGGCTCTGCCAGCTTGGCCTCAGGGGCTTGGAATTTGGCAAAGGCTGTAGCCAAAGGCAGCTGATGCAAAGGCAGTAGCCAAAGGGGCTCAGAGGCTCAGATGTGAGAGCCAAAGCTACATGGTGTCTGAGTTCCATTAGTTTCATGTTCCCAAACAATAGAAAATGATTTTGGCTAATTTTTCCTCAACAGGAAATTTGCTGCTATGATGTCTATGGCTCAAACACAGGGGCCTGGCTTAGAAAAGAGGCAGAAACCAATGTGTTCTGAAGAGCTCTGAAACGAGAAACAGAACAACATTTTTAAAATAGGATTTATTTATTTATGCATACAAGATCTGGGGTGTAGGCCAGAGGAGTAGGGGTTGGGGCAGAACAGGCAGAGCTACTGAAATACACTGCTGAGGGGAGCAGTGGTGAGACGGGAGAGGTCTGCTGTACCACGTGGGAAGCTCCCTGGCCAGGGATCAAACTTGTGATGTAGTGACTGCCCATAGCTTCATAGTGCTGAGACTTAGCCCCTTGCATACCAGGGAGGCCCCAGAACAACAATTTTATAAGAAGGACAATGGTTTCTGCCTGCTGCTTCTGCTGCTGTGCCTTCTATAGGGGTGATCTGTAGTTTCCCTACTGTTGCCTGACTCACCTAGGCCAACTGCCCTCCTTACTCTATAGGCAGGCTGGGCAGGAAGTGAGAGCATTAGATCATTGCCTACTGTGTGATCCATGCCTACATATATATACAAGAGGGTATTCTTCCAAAAGGAGATTGGCGTGCTAGCAGGAGTGGTATGCAGAACAGCCCAACCCCACACATGATGACTATAGATGGTTACTCTATTTTAAACCACTGTGTAACTCATTTTCCTCATTTGTAAAAACTGTAGCTATATCACATAGTAAATGCAAGAATTCAATGAAAATGCAAATAAGTTCTTTGCATAATTCCTGGCATATCATATGTTATTTGTTCTTACTATTATTTCATGTCTCCTGTGAGTTTGAAATTGTTATTTTAATTCTTTATCTTCACAGAATATTCTAACCCACTTTTATGATACAGCTCAGATATTATCTTCTTGGTAAATCCATTCATGAATCTGCCCCCCACACACATACTAGTGCTAGGCAGACCTAAAAATTCAGGTCAACATTTATTGAATGACTTCTACATGCAAAGTCCAGAATTGTTGTTGGTGCTGGAGATATTAAAGATGTTTGGGTTCCTCAGTAATTCAAAGTAAATATCATGGAGCAGAAGTAGGAAGAAAGCAGAAGTAGGAAGAAAGTAATAGGAGCAGAAGTAGGAAGAAAGCAGAATATAGAGAGGTGGTGGTGGTGGGGACAAAGATTTCAATTTTTTTTGGGGGGTTTTGTGAAACATTGACACAAAGAGCAAATGCTCAGGGAAGGTGGAAAGGGATATCTAATTACACATTTAATTGTATGGGAAGGCCAGAATAATAGTGCCTAGGGATTCAGTGGGAGAGTAATTATCAGCATCCAAGTTCCAGATAAACCCACTGAGTAGAGTAAGAAGGGAATGCATAGCCAAGAGACTGGGCCCAATCCAGATTGTGGCAACTCTCCCATCTGAGCAATATCACCCAAGGGATCATTCCCCCACCATTTAAAAATATCATTTTCTCTACTTCTCACTTGTTGGACAATTGTCAATGATAGTTTCCTTCAAGTAGAGTCTACTTATTGCTTTGTGAAAATAATTTGTGTGAATAATGGTTTAACATTGTTTGAAAATATAATAAACCATTAGGGAAATGCTGAGTAACCAGATTATTTTTTGTTTCTATGACTCAGAATTGGCAATTTTGCAATTTGTGTTTTATTTCCTTTGGCCAATTACCTTGATCAATCAAGCCAAATAGAATTAGAACCCACTGTGAAGGTGGGAGGTAGGAAATAGGTAAGTGGACTTTGGCCAAGAAGAGTTGACAATCTTTCAGAGTTGGGAAGAATGTTGTCCAATTTATCCATTTTGCAAATGTGGAAAGCCGAACTTAGGCCAATTGACTTGCCAAGACCATACTATGTGAGTAGAAATAGGAGGCCATATTTTGTCCCTTCAATTAAATCATTATAGAATCACTAATGTTTTGTAAACACAGTAGAAATATTCTATTCTCTAGCACTGGATAAATGAAGGAGGACCATTTAAAAAATTTTGAAACAGATTTTATCTACTCATTCTTCTTATATAATCTCCATTCTAAGAGGTATAGGCTCTATTTCAGAACAGAAATGATCAGATTTATACTTTAGGAATTTACTCTTAGCCATAGTATTCTTCAGTACTGTGAATGAATAAAAAAATTAAAATTATCAATTTTTAAAAGCATTTCTCACTGTGCTTTATTAATTCAAGCTATATTTAAAGGAATATTTCATTCTTAGGACTTTTATGAGAAATATATATTTCTTACCATTAATTATTCAGTGATACTGCCATTTATTTGTCTCTGAATTGATTAGTTCAAGCAACTGAAATTTTTATTTGAGTTAGTTATAATAGTGATGACCTCTTTGATATCACCCAGTCTTTGTGTTTTTAAGAGACCAGTGTAATGCAGAATAACACAACTGATACTTTGTGGTGATCGGGGAGACTCTTTAGGACCCCATTTCAAAGCTGCAGTGTAAAACACCCAGTTTTTATATGCTCTTTGATTCACTGCTATTGAATGAACGGTTGATATCCCTCATATCAGTTTATGAGATATTAGTTCATTTATTGTGTGTGACTATGTAAGTCTGTGGCAAAATAATATAAAACTTCATCACTAATCTAAAGTGTTCTTTGAATTGGGGAGAAAAATCATAACTTTATGAAAAGTTCAATAAAATAAAATACTTCATAAAGATGAGGTCTCCCCAAACAGTCTCCATTCTGATTATTTTTTTTAAAGATTTATTTATTTATGCATACAAGAACTGGGGTGTAGGCCAGAGGTGTGGGGTGGTGAAAGGATTCACCAGAGACTGAGTGGGCAGCAGAACAGGAGGATCTACTGAAGTGCACTGCTGAGGGGAGCAGTGGGCGAGGCGGGAGAGGGCAGGAGAGGTCTTCTACCCCATGTGGGAAGCTCCCTGGCCGGGGAGCGAACTCATACTGCAGTGATGAGGATCGCTTCATAGTGCTGAGACTTAACCTGTTGCACCACCAAGGAGGCCCTGATTATTTTTTTTTAAGAACTTTTAATTTTTGAACATCTGGTCTACACACTTTATCTTTGTTCCCACAAAAGAGGTTTCTTATTCATTTTCTTATGAGAAAAAAAAGTTGCTAGAGGTTAACTTACCCAAGGCAAAATAGAAAGTGAAGGAAGTGGGTCTGTTTGTAGCCACAACCCCTGCTATTTCTCACAAAGCAGGTGTAATAGATATTTATCAATTTTTTTTGTCCATTCAAGCATAAGAACCCACTTTCCATTTTTGAAAAGTGTCCTCCCTTAGAATGCTTGCTAGATACTTACCCTCCAGGCTCTTTGCAATTAGGTCATGGGTCAGTGCCCTGCCAATCAGATCCTTTTGCTGTTCAGACTGTGAGCCAGTAACAAATGACAAGAAAAAGCAGGGGACACCCAGAAGATACTTGGATAACACGTGTGGTGAGGATAACAGCCACGCCACATTGGTTCCTAAAGGCTGTGGTGACGGCGGCTCCGCAGCTGCACGCAGGGTCTGGTCACTGAGCTGACTAAATGTGCTGCGGTGCCTGTGACTGGCAGGAGGCTCAGGAGGGCTTTACTTGCCAAATACTGTGGTTTGTTCTTGGGAATTATTTCTGGCTGTAAAATTCTAACTTTACCATTCCAGAGAATAGGTGAGTTACCCAGCCTCTTTTAAATAATTTCCATTTCTGTTTCAGTCAAAGTTAGTTTCTTATATTTCTATCCAAAAACTCCAAAGAAGAAAAGCAAATGTCCAACAGATACATGAAAAAATGCTCAACATCACTTATAATCAAGGAAATGCAAATCAAAACCACTATGAGATACCACCTCACACCTGAGAGGATGGCACACATTAAAAATGCAGGCAACAACAAATGCTGGAAAGGATGTGGAGAAAAAGGAACTCTCCTACACTGCTGGTGGGAATGTGAACTGGTCCAACCACTATGGAAAGCTGTATGGAGATTCCTCAGACTGCTCAACATGGAGCTTCCATACGACCCAGCAATCCCACTTTTGGGAATTTACCCAAAGGATACAAAAACACTAATCCAAAAGGATACATGCACCCGTATGTTCATTGCAGCACTGTTCACAATAGCAAAGGTGTGGAAGCAACCCAGATGCCCAAAAATAGATGATTGGATCCAGAAGATGTGGTACATATACACAATGGAGTACTATTCAGCATGGAAAGAAGATAAACAAATGCAATTTGCAGCGACATGGATGGAATTAGAGGGGATCATACTCAGTGAAATAAGCCAGAAAGAAAGAGAAAAATATCGAATGGTTTCACTTATAACAGGACTATAGGGAGGCCGGGTGGGAGAGAGACAATCAGAGGGGGGGGGGGGG